>JAYDZG010000022.1:9492325-9506014 GCA_034509265.1 Microcambeva bendego
ACAGGTGAGTGAACTAGAACTGAGGAGAGAGTGACCTCCTCAGTCTGGGAGGTGAACTGCCAGGGCCGATCGTGACACCTATTTTCACAGTATTCCTGTGGCAAATATTTTATCACTTTTCCTCATACAAACCATGCAAATTTAACTATTACATGCATTTATAATATATTTGCAGGTATGTTTACTAATTGTTTAATAGAAGGTTTTATACTCTCCCTATCTTAAGAACTTAATAATACCACTGTTGAATACTACTCAAAATCTTTATTTAATACCCAACTATAAAAAAACATGTTCAAATCAATGACTACAGGATGTTGGTGAAGGCTCAAGTCACCCCTTTTTAATAGATCCCAGTATTTCATCCATTTCTGGTTCATGTGGACATATTTCAAATACCACATAATGTCTTTATCCAGTTCTGCAACGGTTCCACTCCTGGTTCTCTTTTGACATAACTCAAAGTCAATAATGTACTTCAGCTTTGCATACTGTCCCTGTTTGAATATTTTACCTTTTGACTGCTCTGTGACTTAAACATCAGAATACAGTGAGTTTTTTTTACATTAGTCAGGTCTAGAATTTGTAGCTTTAACATAATTTTAGCCCTGATGAGTGTCTGTCAGTTTTCAGCCAGTTCACAGTAGATCAGTTATCAGTTTCCCTGTTCCTTACACATCATGTTGCACTTGGAAATGTCCGTTGTCCTCTGTCTGGTGTACTCTTGTCTCAGGATCCATGCCTATAGGTTTACATTCAGAAACCTGTACTCATATCCCTTAACTGTCCTGTCTAGCACCCACCTTTTCCATGTGAAGGCACACACTGGTATCACATTACATATGCTTCTGATTTTTGACCGATCTGCAGCTTCACAGAAATAAACAGCCGCTGATAGGCAGAAAAACTTAAGGTACTGTCCTGGTCTGCTCCAGTCTTCATCTCAGCAAAAATACATAGTCATGTACAACAGCTGAGCAGTTCTCTAAGCTCCCAGAGTGACTATGGGACGTGTGTGTCAAGCTCTGATTCTCATTAGGGTAAGAATAGCTGGCTTCCATCAGTCAGTAATGTCAGGCATTGGGCTACTCTTGCTATTTGCTCTCCTTTCAGATTGCAGAACACCAACTCCTTGAACAGTCTCAACAGTCTGACTTTTTCAAGTTCAGCACATTAGCAAGTGTTGCTTGGATGTAGTCATTCAGTTTTTATGGTATGTTTTTATTCAAATGTCTTTAGTGGTCTTTTTGAGATTTCAGTCTTTTTAAGTATGTACCTGGCTTCGTTCAAAGTCTGTTCCTGAGCGGTCTGCTACATTCCGCCGGCGTGTATCTGGTCCCAGGTCAGTTCTGTAGCTGTCTGTCATGATCAGCCTTTGTATGCCTGGTCCAGTTTCTAGTCAGTTCCCAAGCTGTTCTGCTACGGTCCACCTGTGTATGCCCGTTATCGTTCCAGGTCTGTTCCCGAATTTATCCCTGTTCTCCTTGTTCTCTCTCTCTCTCTCTCTCTCTCTCTCTCTCTCTATCTGTTGTTGATTATTGGGTTCCGTTTTTCTTATTCCCTCCTAAAAGAATCCTCCGGCCATTTGGAACCCTCCAACACACACACATACCATGAAGATTCTAGTGTGAATCTTCATCGGGCGGCACGTTGGTACAGTGGGTAGCACTGTCCCCCCACAGCAAGAAGGTCCTTAGTTCGATCCCCAGGTGGGAGGATATAGGTCCTTTCTGTGCAGAGTCTGCATTTTATCCCTGTGTCCACGTGGTTTTCCTCTGGATTCTCCAGTTTCCTCCCACAGACCAAAAACATGCCTTCAGGTTGTTTGGAGATTCCATCGGCATGTATCTGGTCTCGTCCCAGGTGGGTTCTCTAGCTGTCTGGCACAATCTGCTTTCCTATGCCCGGTCCCGTTTCTAGTCAGTTACCAAGTTGTATTGCTACAATCCACCTGTGTATGCCCAGTATCGTTCCATGTCTGTTCTTGAACCTTTCCCTGTTCTCTCTCTCTGTGTGTGTGTGTGTGTGTGTGTGTGTGTGTGTGTGTGTGTGTGTGTGTGTGTCTTGTTGGTTATTGGCGAACTACGCAACAGGGTATCTTCCGCCCCCAGGAAAATGAAGGCAGCATTGAGTGAATTGTACAGATTCATCAGCGAATTGCAGAACATTAATCCAAATAGATTTTAATCATGCAAATCTAATGTCTGTTTTCCTGAAATTGTACCAACATGAGGACTTGGCTACAAAAATGGATCAAAAATGGATGCTGGCGACTGTCAGGGTGGGACTTGCATAAGGAAGGTCTATCACCACTCTGGGTTCACCTCTGGACTTGGTGATACACACACCTGGAGTCCAGGAGTCAATAGACTGTGCCGGATGGTGCATGGACTGGCGGGCCGAGGGATCAGGACCCCACCATGGCAGGCAAATGGTCTCAGCTGAGAGACATGAAATGTTGGATTAGCCCTTATCTTAGTGCGGAGCATTGACCTGTAGGAGACAGGGTTAAGCCGTTTAAGCACCTTAAATGGGCCAATATATCATGGAGCCAGCTTATGTGGCTCACCTACAATAGGGAGGTTTCGGGCGAATAATAACAACAGTTGGCCGGGATGCAGGGAAGGGGCTGCTTGGCATTTTAGCAGCTGGTGGTGCACTCCATAACCTGCCGAGAGTTCGCTAGGATTACTTGCACCATTCCCATAGTGGACAGGAGCTTAAACATGCCTTGGAGAACCGATCAACTCTGACCAGGACCAACGTGAACTCCCTGGACTGGGAGACCAGTGAAAAAGTTTTATGAAATGTGCGAAAACGATCTAGCATGTGTGACAAGCACATGCTGTACCTGTATTTCCATCCCTGGTCACCAGAAACTAATTGCACGCAGGTGAGCTGCAAAACTGGACGACTTGGGGACAGACCAATCTTGGAATGTATAGGCAATTAGGCAGTCAATTGCCTGGGTCTGGGTCATCTGCTAGTGCCTGTTCCACAACTCTAGAAATCTTTCAGGAAACTAGGGTGAGTATTTGAGGTGGTGGGTGGATGAATTCAGGCTCGTCTCTGCCTTTGTTGTGGCCCATTGTTGGGGTAGGGCATAGGGCTTACGGGGTGAAAGGGAGAAACCCAAAAAACAGACCAACGAGTCTGTTGAGCATTGAATATATGGGGTTGCCGGATGAAGGCCAGATGTTTATGTTTTGTCCAGACCAGGAATGAAGGCTTGGCTCCCTCAACCCAGTGTTGCCATTCCTCAAGAGCAAGCTTGATGGCCATACTTATGCTCCATGGGGGTTAAGCAGTGAGAGAACAAGTCACATGGATGTAACCGCTTCTCAGGTCCTAGACACTGGGACAGCACAGTTCCTAGTAATTTAGTAACACTAGCTGAGCTTTCTCAGACCAGTGAAACGGACCTTTGAATGTAAGGGCCATTAGGGAAGCCACGATAGTACTATAATTGTGTATGAAACACCTGAACAAATTTGTGAAGAAATCTCTGAACAGCATTCATGGGGGTGGCCATCCTCCACAGACCTTAGCAGAAATGATTAGAACATTACCCTTTGCAATGATCAGGAGCTTGAAGGGGAATGAAAGACAGACTTTTCCTGCTTGACATACAGGTGGTTGTCGATTACATAGGGTATATTTCTTATATTAGGGATATTTCACAAATGAAAAAAAATGCAATTATAGTAATATTATTAATATGAGTATCAAATGAGAGATCTAAATCTATTGTAGCACCCAACATTTTTACATCTGAGCTGGGAGTTAAAGAGACAGTGTTTAAGTTACAGCCTACTCTAGGGTTAGACAGCAACATAAAAGGATTAGGATCGCTGGTCAATTTGGATGTTGCAAGGGTCCGTAGAAGCAGGGGGAGGGAAAATAGTGACGGCTGAATCAGCAAAAGCAGGTGATCATCTGCTGTGATGCGAAAGATGAAGGCGAAAGACCTCTGTCTGCAACACCACACACTGGCTGAACTCGGTTATTATAGAGTCTCCTATAACCAGAGCCCTTACATTAACAGGCTTCTCAGAGGGTGGATCACTGAGGAGGGAGAACCTGTTGGACACATGCAGCTGGAAAGTTTGGCCCTAGGACTATTTCGCCTAATCACCCAGTCGCGCCGCTGTAAGGGCTCTAAATGCTGAAAATGTAAACATAAAACCACAGACACAAACAGGATGAACTCTGACACGCACAAACGGGGCAGAGTCTGATCCACACACAAGATGGAATCTGACACATGATGGACTCTGACACACACTTACAATGGAATCTGACAATCACTAGATGGACTCTAAAACATGATGAACTCTGTCATGCACATACATGATCACTCACATTTACATCATGGACTGACACACACACACACACACACACACACACACACACACACACACACACAAACATATAATGGGACATGAACACACACAACTCAAATATACACAACTACTGTGTTGTACTGCTGTTAGGTTTTGCATTTTGGTACTGTACTACTCCTAATATATCTGCTGCTATATCACTGTGAATGTATTACCAGCATCTTTGCACATTTGCATTTTTGGCACCTTAATCTGTTTACACCTTAATCTGTTCATCTGTGGCACTGTTGCCTCAAAGCAAGGTTCTGAGAACAATCCCAAGGTGGCGCAGTCCGGGTCCTTTCTGTGTGGTGTATGCATGTTTTCATTGTGTCCATTGTGGTTTAATCCAGGGGCTCCTGTTTCCTCCCACAGTCCAAAAACATGCAAGTGAAGTGAATTGGATATTCAAATTTGTCCACAACTGTGTTCAATGTAACTTGTGTACTGATGAACCTTGAGTAATGAATAATAGTTTCCTGTCAATAATGTGGCCAGGAGTGTAGAAACTGATATTGAAATCCCAATAAACAAACAAACAAAGGTTAGGGCTGAAGACATTTCAATCCAGTACATGTATCCTCTGCTTCTGCAGCATTACCTTTGAAGTTGTTGGTTATGTGGATTAGCATTGTCTTTTATAAAAAAAAATGGACATCCCTGAATTAGGCTAGAGTATAACTCTGTAATTATGAAATTCCTTTCCCATGTGTTTATATGTTTATTAGTGATGGTGTGCTGGTTGTTGATGCAGCGGCATCTAAGGAAACGAGTGTTCCGCTTGGGCTTCAACATAAATGTTTTAATTTGATTTTTATGACCAGCTTTCTGTGATTTTAGGTTGTATTTTTGAACAGCAACATGTCAATTTTGGATTTGGCATCGTAATTTTAGTTAAACTGCTAGCCCAAGACATGATAAACAATTAATCTGTAAAAACTAAGGAATGCATATAGTGCTATTGTTATCCACTATATAACTCATAATTCAGTGCTGGCTTTAAAGGCAAACTGATCTGTTTAGTCTTACCAGTTGGCCAGAAGAAAAAAAATGACATAACAGATTATGGATGAATATTCATTATATTCTTTATTAATTTAGCTCCCCAATACAACAAACAGCACCAGTAGTGTACACTTCAGTTACAACTAAAATACAAATAGCTGCATAACTGCATAGAACAATGCAAGCTGGTAGCATTAAATAACACTTAAATGCAAAAGTACAAAAAAAAGTATACAGTAGATCTGTCTGACATTTAGGGATTGTCAAGGGAAAAAAAATACAAAGACGAATGTGAATACTAAAGAACTACTATCTGAAGGAAATGGCAGAAAAGCCGAAAGTAAATGGCGTTACAATGAAAATTCTTTAAATGGGTTTTGAAATACATTTGAATTTTTTTTGTTCATTGTTCTACAACATTCTATTGTCTGTCTGGATTTTTTGTATGATTTAATACCACGTATGAACTGTAAGTATGGTTTTCTCCAGGATTTTGAGGACCATTTTATGCAGCTCACAGCTGTCATTTTTCCTACATTCAATAATATTCTACACAGCTGGAATGCAGCTTCCTCAGTAAAAAAAATGTTAAAATGTTAGTTGTTTTCTCTAATGAAGTGTTAGCTGATCTAATTCATAAAGGACTGAAAATACAAACATTAATCTGAACAGGATTTTGGTTCTCATGTGCTGGGTAAATATGGATTACTAGCTAAAAAAGACTAGAAATTTAATAAATACTCTAAAGTTTTCGTTCCTATATACAACAGCTTTACAGTAGCACACAAACAAGCATGTGTGAACAGAGTTTGTACTCCACTGACACCTACACTGAGTTTCCTTGCTATTGCAGTCAGATGCATTGTGGTTGAGACTTAACCTTTGTTAAAATAAATATACTGTATAGTTTTTTTAATTATCAAAGCTTAAGCAAGAGGCTTCACAAAATATACTTTACAAAGAAATCCAGATTCTCTCCAGCTTTGTGCCTTCACAGTACAGTCTATTATATCCAGAGTAATGCACTGTGCATGTAAAGGAAGTCAGAAGTTTGGGACATGGGACAAAGTTGAATTATATTATAACATGTTAACACCAGCAGTTTTTAGTGACTATGTGTCTGTAATGTTTGCTTTTGCTTATAAGTATAAGACTAACTCTGACAGCAGATGATTTTTTTAATGCCACATCTGTTTCTCAATTATTGCTGACTGAGGGCTAAATAATCACACATATTTAGCGATGGTTTCCACACTTGGTCTTAGGAATTCCCTTGACTTGAATCTTTTTGTGATATGAACAGTAGATTGTGAAATACCTTTATTTTTTTTAATTATGTGCTGGAAAACCAAACTACAAGTTGAAATACTAGCTGTAGTACCCGAACAGTGTTATTTATATAATTTTAGTCATATTTGGTTTCGGCAGCACTGTCGTCTTAGAGCAAGAAGGTTATGGGTTTAATCCCCAGAACTATCTATGTGAAGTTAGCTTGTTCTCCCTTTGCATGACTTATTATGCAGCCTGAAATGAGCACTGCTGTTTCATAGACACAGTTAAATTATTATAGTCCAGGAATGGTTGTTTAGAATACATACTTTGTGCAGTTTGCGTATTCACAGAACTGCCAGAATCTGTCTTCTGTTGAAATCAAAATTAATGTCAACACTCTCCATGCAGCCCTATTGAAACCTAATTTAAACTCATATTATTTTGCACCATTTTTAGTAAAAAATAATACTGATGTTCACACAAAGTATTTACATGAACATTTCTTCTAACAAAAAATCTGGACCCAGAAAAGTTGGTTTTTAAAGTTATCTAACTAGAAGCCTTTCCTAATAAGTTCCACTGGCATTTTATCATGAGCTAATGTGCAAAACCCTTGTAGGTATAGCTGTTCAACGGGAAATCTTTGGTGTATTTTCCCCAAAAAGCAGCAATGTATAGATGACTAGAGTGATTCTACAAAGGACATGACCTACAAAAAGTGAACCAGCACTTTCCTTTCCTTACTATTTTAAAACCTCTTACAGGTATGACCTGAATGAAGATAAAGAATAAAGCTACATGTACATCTAAAAAGGTCCGTAAAGATAAACTAAATAGAGTTGTTCATCTTTCCACTTTGAAAATGTCTCGGAGATTGTCTGAGTGCTGTGACGCAGCACTGGCAGAATCATGTTGCATGCGAACTCCCAAAGCTGGCAGGTTTCTGTTGCTGGGATTGGTGGCGTGTGCCACGTGTTTTGGAGTTTTGCTCCCATCGTTTAATTTAGGAGGTGTACTGGTGGAGTTTGGCTTAATTGAGCGACCCGGCTTGTTGGATGTTTGAATATGATGTTTAAGAGTGTCGTTGAAGGAAGCTGTGAGGGTCTCAAGGAGCTGTGAGGCTGAGCCAAAGCGCACATCCTCCCCAACCTCAGCAGCTTCAGTCATGAGAGTAGAGAGAGTGCCACTGCGCTTACTGCATGATTCACAACACAGCTTACTGTAGCCTGGGATAGAGCAGTACCGAACAAGGACTTCCATCTGGCAGAATATAGACTTGTCTCCCCTACATGGCTCATCTGTAAAAAAAAAAAAGTACAACATTATTGTCTTCAACATTATCTAATTTTATGAACTAGATGAATCTACATTTCAACATTATTAAATATATTTTGTAATACGCTGCTGTAAGTATCTTACAATATCTTAGTGGATTTAATAATAATTGTAAAATACTGTTAAATCATCAGACTTTAAATGTAAAATTAACAGTAGATAAAAGGTGGAAGCTGTGACAATCACATCTGACAATTATTGCTTCTCTTTTCACGATAACACTTATTTAACTGCTCATACTCATTTTGTTTGACAAAACAAGTTTTTTTCAGATCTTGATGTGGTTGGATGCGCCAGTAAGAAAAGCAGAAAGAAAAGATTTTGCTCATCATTTTCCTCCGTTCTCTCTTCCTTTATCACTTATTTAAAAAGGAGAGACAGCACCCCCCACATATTTTCTTAAAAAGTAAAAATGTAACGTTCACTCTGAGTACATTTTAAATTAGTTAGGTTTTACTTGTGTATATGTTTAGACAAGTGATTTCACTCGTACTTGGGTAAAAATTATCTACTTGGACTGGGAAATTTGTTAACACTTTGTATCTGAAACACGTATGAATAAAATAAAATAAAATGCCTTATGCTGATAGATACCTTAAGATTCAGTTATCTCCAAACACTATTTCTGGACCTTAACCAACCTGACCACCAATTTAAAAAGACGTTGAAATGTAGTTTGTAGTATGAGTGAGGTTCATGAAGCAGAATGTAAAAATATAGGTTGGATTTCTGCGGAGCTTTTTGGCAAGACTTACCATGGCAGGGTCCTTGCCGGCATGACTTCTGTAAATCTGGTTTTTCACCAGTGCATTGATCGCCAGTACGGCAGGTAACCAGGCGACGTGTCACTCCCTCACCACAGGTAACTGAGCACTAGCGAAGAGAATCACAATCAGATTAAGAATTTTCATTCTTATATATTTTTATATGAATGAAATGGTTATTTTTCTGTTCTAATGTAGTTATTTTAGTGTAGCGTAATATGCTCAATTTATTATTCAGTTCCTACATGTATAAAATATTGCTGATCTGTAAGGTCTAAGTTGAGTTACAACAGGATTAAAGCATTAAAATCTCGATAAGAACCTCCACCTATCTCCACCCAGAAATTTGAGTGTTCAAGGTGTCTTGGTATCATTGATAATTTTGACAGCAAGTTTTGATTTAGTTTTAGTTATAATTTAGTCCTCTGATTTGTTTAAGTTTTGTCAGAACTTTGTAGTCTACAATTTAGTTGACCAAAATATAAAGGGCAAAATGTGTTTTATCAGTTCCCTTCAATTGTTTGTCATTACATACACTGGAAAATTAAATCTGCATCTCCATAAAGTTGGTCAGAAGCAGGATGCCTGAAGTGCTCCAAAACTTCCTGGTAGACGGCTGTGTTACCCTTGGACCTCAGAAAACACAATGAACCAACACCAGCGGATGACATGACACCCCAAACCATCACTGACTGTGGAAACTTTACACTGTACCTCAAGCAACGTGAATTCTGGTTATCCCATTTGCTTGTACACTTTTTTGTACCACATATTTTCCTTCCCTTCACCTCTCTATTAATGTGCTTGGACACAGAGGTCTCTTTAGCAATGACCTTTTGGGTCTTGTCCTCCTTGTGCAAGATTTCAATGGTCGTCCTTTGGAAAACTGTCAAGTCACCAGTCTTCCCCATGATTGTGTAGCCTACAGAACTAGACTGGGAGACCATTTAAAGGCCTTTGCAGGTGTTTAAGTTAATTAGCTGAGTAGAGTGTGGCACCAGGTGTCTTCAATAATGAACCTTTTAACAATATTCTAATTTTAAGAGATACTGAAATTGGGATTTATTAGTTGTCAGTAAAAATCATTTCAACATTATCAATAATATACATTTCACTTGTAACACTTGTTTCACTTGTTTCACACTAAGTCAGTTGATTTGGTGTTGTCCCTGCCAAACATTTTCGTCTCGTTTTTATTTGTTAACTAAAGTGTCAATTCATTTCGTCATAGTTTTTATCTTTTTATGTATTTGTATTTAGTTAGTTTGTCATGAAAAAAGGATTGTTGATTAAAACTATGACGAAAATCACTAGTTAACAAAATTAACAATGGTTACTACCATGGTGACAAACAAAGAGCTTTTAATATTAGAGAGTATTTAGTTGAACCAAAGCACAACGCGTAAGATATTTCCATCTCATTTAACATTTATTTGACCAAACTTGACAGAATAGTCTGGAAGAGTCAAGCTTCCTGTCCAGTAGGAAACCTCCCTGGCCACAAGTAAAAAGCTCAAAATTATACCCTGAGATATATTTAAAGTTTTAGAAATTCATCAGGACAAGAAAGTGAAGCTGTTTGGTGATATAATAACATCAATGGCAGTGATACAATCCCTTAAACATTCATGACTTAAGGCCCTGTAAAATCCTGTCAACAATGTTTACATTTTTTCTTTCTGCTGCAGGAACTGGCAATTATGACTGTGTGACTGGCATTATGGATTCACATTAATTCCAAGGTATTTTTCAGTGGTTAAATTGGGATCAGTGAGACGCAGATCCAGAGCACAGCTCCAAGTCAACCAAAGTTCTGCAAAGGCATCAGTCCTGGGCTATCATTTTCAGTTTCCAGATTTAAGTTCAACAAAAAAACGTTTTTTGTTGTCCAAATATATATCCTATAGAAGCTTAGAATGGCATATTGCAGAGAAAACAGCAACTAATGATTGTTGGAGAGTTTTAATCAAGCCCTGTATCAAAGAACAACGGTTATAAAAAAGAAAACATGGATTCCAACTATTAATGCCCTGATAAATAAACTCTGAAAACACATGAGAAGTTTATTAAAATTTGCATTTGAGCTCCATGGGTCCTATTTTAGCGTTCTTTGGTTGAGACATCAACCATGCAACTTGATTTTAGGGCATGGCATGTTTTTTCTATCTTAACAACCAGAAAAGTGAGTGATGCGAAAGGAGCAAAGGGGATGTACTCCCAATTACTCATGGGTGTGTTTTGGGCATAACGTGCAATAAACCAATAAGCATGTCACTTGTCATTCCCTTTAAGAGTCCAGTGTGGTCTGACTATGGCATGTTTGACGGCCATGTGCCCACCCCCAAAACTGTCAAAACTGTTAGTTCGGCTCTGTTTGGGTTTTTTAGTTGTAATTCGGCTTGGTTTAAATTTGTTCTTTGTGTACTTTGGCTATGGTCTAGTTTATGTTTGTTGGAATTTAAATCAGCGTTGGCTTAATTTATGTTGGTTCCTTTGTTTGATTTAGTTTGTTTAATTAATAAATATATATTGTTTGTTTACATCTCTGCGTTTGTGTCCACCCTTCCTTGTCTTAGTCTTGTTTGTCATGACAGAATGTGCTCCCACTCAGTATACAGCAAGATGGTTTGGTTTCCCTTCCCTGAATTTGACTCAGTGGCCTTCCCCCAGTCTTTCACCCTAGGTAAGCCAACTCCAGATGATGGAAGCAACGGGTTTGTCAAGGGACTCTTTCAACAGAGCAAACTTTATTTACAGTATCTGCTCGACCCTCAGCCAACTGAAACACAAAGAGTTGTGTTCCTGGTGTCCAGCCTAAAGGATGAGGCTCGTGAATGGGCAAAGCAGCTTTGGTCTGAGGAGGGAGCTGGTGAGATCATGCTTAAATATTTTGAGAGTGAGGGGATTCTGCCAGTCCTTTTTGGTAAGAAAGTCCATCATATCTCCTCAGACTTTTGGAGACGCTGTACATAGCAAAGTGCCCACTGTGGAAAAATCCTCACATGCTGTGCCTGCTGGAGAGTTGGCCATGTCCCCAGTACCAACTAGGGATGTTTATCAGGTCCCCGTGCCAGCTTAAAGTGCTCGTAACCATCCCAAGCCTCTTATATGTTCGAATCAGGATCCAATATTGGGGTCACATTTTCATTTTGGTCCTGTTAGCCCCAGGATATCATTTAAATTCCAGCTGCCTTCAGTTATGTCCGAGGGTCTGGTTTAGTTTGCGGGGGTTCGGTTTTGTCTGAGGGTGCTATTCAGTTTCCGATGTCTTTGTTCCATTTGAGGGTCCAGTTTAGCATCTGTTGGCTTTGATTCTGTACGAGGATCTGGTTCAGTATCTGAGTATTTACCAGCTTTGATTCTGTCTGAGGGTCTGGTTTAGTTTCCGCTGGCTTCGGTTCCATCTGATGGTCTAGTTCCGTATCTGGCATCTTCAGTTTTATCAGAGGGTCCGGTTCCAGTTCCACCAGGTTCAGTTTTGACCGAGGGTCCAGATCAGTTCCCACCGACTTTGGTACTGTCCGAGGGTCCGGTCCTAGTTTCACCAGCCTCTGTCTAACCCTAACCCTTGTCCGTCTATCAGTCCAAGTTTGTCTATGGCAGACAATCAATTTGTCAGTCCAAGTCTGTCTGTGTCGGTCAGTCTGCCTGTGTGCCTGGGTCAGTCTATGTCAGCCAATCCGTTGGTCAGCCATCCTCATTTGTCTGTTCTGGTTACCTATGGCTACATTTCCCCAATGCCAAGGGGCGCTACTGCTTGCACTTCATCAGCACCAAGGGCCACTTTGCCAGGGACAGGGGCATTTCTGCTCATACTTTGAATTCAGGAATGTATATATTGGTTCCTTGTTCCCTGTTTGCTTTCTCATGTCCCCATGTCTGCTTTGTTTGATACTTTATCTATGTCGTTTGGATTTATTGTTTTGGTCTCGTGCTTTAGTTTTTGTGATCTGTGGTTTATGCTGTGTGCTTTATGTTTGGTCTTAGTTTATGATAAAGCTTATGGTTATATTTACATTTTGTAGTATATCTTTAATTCAGCTTGAATGAACAGAAACTGACAGACCTTGACCTAAGACCTCAGATGAAATCCAACTGGTGAAACTAATGCTAGCCCTCCGGCAAAACTAAACCTGAAAAACTGGGATTGGAACCCTGGACAAAAGCAAAAACAAAGCATCCTGAGCCAGGGTCTTGAGCCTAACCGAAACTAGCATACCTTGAACAAAAACCTCGGGCAAAACCAAACACGGTCAAACTAGACATAGACAAAACGTAACCTGGCAAAACTGGAACTGGACCTACAGGCACAATCCAAACTGACAGACTCTGGGTGGGGCCCTCAGATGGAATTCGAAGTCAAAGGACCTTTAACAGACCCTCGGACGTAACAGAGTTTGGTAGATATTGAACGCAACCAACACAAATGGTGTTTGGAAAATAAGGAACTAGGATTGGGACAGTAGCCGACGAAAACCAAATTGGAACTATGGGCAAGGCCAGAGCCGGGTCAGACCCCCGGATGGACCCGGAGCCAACAGAAACTGGGTCAGACCAAAAATGAACTGGGCGAAACAGACCAAAACTCGGCTAGACTCCTGAACAGAACCGGACCGCGGCGAGGGAGAGCGGTAATCAGTCGGGTCAATTCCCCTAGCTGGGCCATCATTTGCTGGCTTTGCTCCATCAGCAAGGCCAGCCATGGCTTATGCTGGACATGCTGGTTGGACTTGGGTAGATGATCGGTGGCCAAAGACGAGACTTCCACCATAATTTACAAATAAAATTATTTAAAAATCCTACATTGTGATTTCCTGGATTTTTTTTCCTAATTTTGTCTCTCATAGGTGAAGTGTACCTATGATGAAAATTACAGACCTCGCTCATCTTGATAAGAAGTAGCACATCTGTGTACATTTCTGTGTTAATTT
>JAYDZG010000022.1:9516108-9529014 GCA_034509265.1 Microcambeva bendego
GTGTATTGTACATGCTGCTGGATGCCAAGAATTTCCCCTCGGGGATCAATAAAGTATCTATCTATCTATCTATCTATGACTAACTTAGATTACAAAAATAGAAATGCACTAACCTGCATAAACGCACTTCAATGAGGTCTCATTATAAAAGCTAAGAGATCTATAGAAAGCTTATTTTTACTTTCTTTTTTTCTTGCTAGATAAAAAGTGTGTCCACTTCACGCTATTCTTATCAAAATACTATTTACTTATTATTACTCTATTTTCTCAAATTTCTGAACAAAATAAACTTTCAGAAATGATGTCCATACCTCAGAATAAAAATATGTTCTCTTGTTTTTGCATCCAAGTTTTTTTTGGCCTGACAAGTTGTTAAGTTTTCTTTTTGAATTGGTGCAGTCAGAGTGTGTTTGCTGTTGAATTTGCATTGTAACAGGTTGTAAGATTTAAACAATGCTGTCAGGAGCTTACCACACACTCTCCCCGAACACAGATGCTGAATGGATCTTTGTAAGAGCACCGTGTGCCATCGTGCACCAGCTGCTTCATGTACGCTACGTCAGATGTCTCTTTCGACTGACAGTACAGGTGGCATCTCTTGCTGGCTGAAAAACAGTACAAGAAGCTGATTAAGTCCAGTGTTTGATTAGATTTTTTTTTTTGCATAAGTTAAACATTTAGCTCTTTGACTCAGCCAGCCACTTCCTTTTCAAGCAAATTGGATTTCAGATCTTGGGGTCTTTGATCACTACATTTGTTGGTTTTGTGACACAGAGTTAGCTACATATACTTGATGTAAAAGCATTTGACACTAAACCTTAAGTGTGCTTTGGTTGATTGTGTTGTTTGGGAAGGACTACAAGCAGTATCCGCGACCCAGCACCCTGTCTTGTTGTGCTAAAGGTTTGTTCTTAGTTAATGTACAATCCCAAATCAGAAAATATGCGAATAAAATGAAAATGCAACATTCCTAACAACAAATACAGTTGGGGAAGGGACAATTTAGGACTAGAAAGAGGAAGATTTTAATAATGATGTGCTTACAAACAGGTGATGTCAACAGGTAATTGCAAATGTGGTTTGGTACAGAAACGACTTAGTCTTTGATGATCAGAGGATCTCCAGTTGGTAAACAAATGTGTGAGAAAATTATTGAAATGTTTAAAAACAATGTACCTTAACAAATCAAAAGATTTGCATATTTCTCCCTCTTCTGTGCAGAATCTTATAGGGAATCAGGAGGAATTTAGTTTTTTGGAGTCCAAGAGTCAGAACATTTCATGGTATAGATGGCATCCGAACTATAATTTATTTGCCCAAATAAATAAGGTTACGGTAATTGAAAAATATGTTATAAGCAATGTTTGTGTTTTCTATATTTCTCTTCCTTTCTTCCTTCCTTCGCTCCAAACAACCCAACAAACAAAATAATAAACCTTCCTTACATACTTAACTTCCTTCTTTCAAATTTTGGCCAGTCCAGTGTTGAAATCCCCTACAGTACCATAAGAGAGGTGTCTGATTTATTCTATGGCAGGACAACAACCCCATACAGCCAATGTGATTTAAAACATTTTTTAGTCTGAAAAAAGCAGTCCAGATAGCAATCCCCACTGAGCAATGATCCCAACATCATCAAATTTTACTAGGATTACGTTAAGAGCCAGAAGGATTTGAATACAGTTACCACCACAGCCTCCGTAATAAAGACCATCGGATGCAGCTTACAACCAATCACTGACATTTACAAAACCCTGCACACAGCCCCATTTGCGCTGCATCTAGACGGAAAAACACTTCTATCTGGATGCACTCAGACTGCTGACGTGTTCCAACCAATTTATACTATGGACCCTATATAAACTTGTCACCTTAAACAACTTGTGATTCATAGCTGCGAACATTTACTGCTATAATTTTGCAATTAGGCCCAACAGATCATCATAAGTTGTGGCTTCTGTAGTTCTTTGTGAAATACATGTAAATTTAAATGATTCATTTTAGTTTATTTATTTATTTATTTTTTTTTTGGTTTATTCTATTTTAAACCCATCGTAGTTTATTCCTATTTTTTTCATGTCGCACATCCCAAGGCCTGAGTCACTGTATTTCATATCATGAACATGCTTTAAATGACAACAAAGCTGAGATAGAGTTTGAGTAACTTTTATGCTGTATTAAAGGACTTGGATAGTCACATGAAATCCTGGTTTTATTTAGAGTTTGGTTTGTTCACTTTGCAATGCACTATTAACACTTCCATATTTTAAACATTCTTACTTAGCAGTATATCTAATCACACACTGTCATTTATTGACCTGGGTTTGACACAGTTAGAAAATATTTCACAAGAAAATATGACCCACCAAACCCAGAGGTGCATAATTTGGGGAAAGTGTGTTCACTTTAATGTAGTCTGAATAATATTTGCATGTTTATGGCTAAATAAAGTAATATCGATGTGTTTGGAATTCTGGGTAGGGCTCTGTGTAACCCTGATGCAGACACACAAGTGGGCTTTCAAAATCAGTTTGATCTAAAGTTCACATACTCACCATCTGGATGCTCATGAGGGAGCCAGTGGTGTTTGGTGTTTTGGTGTTCAAAGTGGGAGTTGCGGAGCTGACACTGCTGGGCTCTGAAGTCCTCAAAATGTTTGGGGCAGTCATCTATGTTACATAGCTGGAACTCATAGTTAACTCCTGGGCAGTCTTGACCACCATTTGATGGACTGTTAGTGGAAATCAAAAAAAGGTCAGAAAACTCATTCCGGTTATTACAAAAGTAAAGTTTGTCTGAAACCCACAGTTGCAGCAGTGAAGCATTTCCTCAGGAAGCACTTTCTTAGGTACACCAGCAGGTATTTATATTCATTGATTCACCCACCCTATAGATAAACTTGGTGTTATAAAATTACTGAATGTAGAACATCTATCTATCTATTTTAGTACACGAGCAGGAACGCCAGGTATCGCTGGGCAATCGGCGCACACGCAATTCCTAACATAATTCTCCGGCCAACATGGAACCCTCCAACCCACCACCAGATGACCCCAGGGCCATTGAACACCAATTGGGCCATCAATCATCATGCCTAGACCAACATAAGCATTTGCTCCACACCCTCATTGATGCTAACCAGCAGCTTCTGGCGCAATTGGGCAAAATAGCGCACTGCATAAGCAAACCTACCTCCCAGGATCCTAGCCCGCCACCTGTAGCTGTTCTGAGTCCGAATATTCCGACTTCCACCTCACAGGTTCTCTTCCCAGGTCCATCTGATGGCCTCCTAGTCCATCCTGAAGCCTATCATGGTGATCTATAAATGTTGGGGCTTTTTATTCCAGTGTGATCTGGTTTTTGGTCTTCGGCCGATTCAGTTATCCTCAGATGCCAGCAGAATTGCTTATGTTCTCAGTCTTCTGCGTGGCAGAGCCCTCACTTGGGCCGAAGCATCAACCATTAGTCTCCAGACGTGCTCATTCGGATAATTCATCCAGAGATTTCGGTCTGTGTTCGATTGTCCTGACCATACCGGTGATGCTGCTATCCGCTTCCTGCAAATTTGGCAGGGAAGTCGCTCTGTGGCTGAATTCTCCATCGAACTTAACATCCTTGCGGCGGACTCCGGTTGGAACCAAGCCACACTCCGGGCTGTCTTCCGTCAGGGGTTGGAGAATTATCTGCGGGATGAGTTGGCCACTTGCGCCGAGCCAGAAACCCTCCAGGGCCTCATTGACCTAGCCCCAGCCATCGATGGTCACGTTAGTGAATGCCGGAGAGAGAGACACGCCCCCCTGACCGTACTGCACCACTGGGGCGCTCCACCATGCCCTCCACTGACGCGCCTGCCTGTTCTTCCTCCTCTAGCTCCCAAGCCCAGCTGATAGAACCAATGCAGCTGGGGCGCATGCGCTTTACCACTCCGGTGTGTGTCTGTATTGCGGTGCGATGGGACATCACCGTGATCAGTGCCCGGTCTGACCAAAAGACCAAGCCCGACAATAGATCTTGGGGCATTTTCGGGCCCCACACGTAAGTCCCCTGGTTTCTGTTTCCTGTTGCCCACCACCATTAGCGTTCCTGGCTGCGGGGGCAGAGTTGTAAAAGTGCTTATTGATTCTGGTTCTGAACCTATAGAAGCCCCAGTAAATGCCCTTTCTTTAAATGACCGCTGTTTTGCCCAAATAACTTCCCGTACTATTCATATCACCCTTGTGTTAGCTGGTAATCACCAAGAACAACTTTCATTTGCTCTTATCAACTCACCTCAGACCCCTATTGTTCTGGGATTTCCCTGGCTAGCCAAACACAATCCCCAACTTGACTGGCAATGTCGCACCATCCGTGCTTGGAGCGTTTACTGCCATGCCCATTGTCTGTGCTCCGGAGTTTGTTCTGTCACCACCCCTGTACCCTCACTCTCTGCCGCTGAGGAACCTGACCTGTCTGGAGTCCCCAACCAATACCACGAATTCTGGGAGATTTTTCGAAAAAACTGAGCCTGTTCGTTACCACCCCACAGACCCTATGACTGCGCCATTGACCTGTTACCTGGAGCCCCCTTACCAAAGGGCCGATTATATAATCTTTCACGACCAGAGAGAGAGGCTATGGACAAATACATTTCTGAGAGCGTGGCGGCGGGACTGATCCATCCCTCTTCCTCTCCACTAGGGGTGGGATTCTTTTTAGTGGAAAAGAAGGATGGTTCCCTCAGACCCTGATTGATTACCGAGGCCTCAACCAAATCATGGTTCAGAACTGTTAGACACTTCCCCTCGCCTGTGTTCACTAAATTTGATTTGTGCAATGCATACCACCTGCGCATTCGGAAAGGAGATTAGATGAGTACTCCTCTGGGGCACTTCGAATACCGGGTCTGACCAACGCTCATACAGCAACGACGTGTAAAAGAGCCATACTCGCCAGCACGCCATGAAAATAGAATGTAAGGCGGGTGTGGAGGAGTGCTGTTTAGCTGCGGAGAATGTGGTGGTACATAGTAATATTTACCAAACTCCTCTGGGGCACTTCGAATACCGGGTCTCACCAACGCTCCAGCAGTATTCCAGGCCCTGGTAAATGACGTGCTACACAACTTCATCAATCGGTTCGCGTTCGTCTATCTAGATAACATACTAATCTTCTCTAACACCCTAGAAGAGCACATATCCCATGTCCTTTCCCGCCTTCTTCTCAACAGCTTATTCCTCAAGCCAGAGAAATGTGAATTTCACCGTGATACCGTCTCTTTCCTGGCTTTCGTCATTTGGCCAGGCGAGATCCAGGCAGACCCGAGAAAGATTCAGGCGGTTCACGAGTGGCCTACCCCTACTAGCCATAAAGAACTCCAGTGCTTCCTGGGGTTTGCTAACTTTTACCGGCGCTTTATTAAAGGATATAGCTCCAATGCCATGCCCCTCACCCACCTAACATCTACCAAAGCCGCTTTTCTATGGACCCAGGAGACCCAGGCAGCCATAGACAAGCTCAAGGCCATGTTCACCTCTGAGCCTATTCTTATTGAAAATGACCATAAACTTCAGTTAATTGTGGAGGTGGATGCCCCCGACTAGCGGGTTGGAGCTGTACTCTCGCAACACACCGGCACTGACAACAAGCTCCACCCTTGCGCGTTCTTCTCCTGCAAGCTCACAGCTGCTGAACGCAACTATGACATAGGCAATTGGGAGCTACAGGCCGTTAAGCTGGCCTTGGAGGAGTGGAGACACTGGCTGGAAGGCAGTGGAGACACTCATCTGGATGGACCAGAAGAACTTGCCTTATGTACAGACGGCAAAGAGGCTTAACTCACGGTAAGCTCGCTGGGCGCTCTTTTTCAGTCTGTTCGTTTTCACCCTCACATATCGGCCTGGGGCACGCAACATCAAGCCCGACACCTTGTCACGGTTGTCTAGTGAGCAAGAGAAGACAAGCAATGAGTCTGAGACCGTCTTACCTCCCGGTGTATGGGTAGGGAGCTCACATGGGAGCTTACACATACCATTGATGAGGCCTTGGTTCACTTGCCCGACCCCCGAACTCAGCCGTCATCTGCCTGGTCCACAGTCCTCCAGTAGGGCCACAATTCATTATTCGTGTGCCACCCCTAACAATGACGCACAGAAGCCCTCCTTCATCAACATTTTTGGTGGCCCTCTCTTTCCGCTGACACCCGGGAGTTCATAACCACCTGTCCAGTCTGCTCTCGGGGGAAGAACTCCCACCAGCCAGTCTCCTGGTCCCTCTGCCCATCCTCGGACGTCCATGGTCCCATATAGCCATGGATTTCGACACTGGACTACCGGAATCCAGAGGGAAGACCGTCCTATCTGTGGTGGGCAGGTTCTCAAAGGCGGTACTACTCATTGACCTTCCCAAGCTTCCGTCCGCCCTCGAAACCGCCCAAATCCTGTTCGACCATGGTTTTCCTAAAGACATTGTTTCTGATTGTGGGCCACAATTCACATCCCAAGTCTGGAGGGCATTCTGCAAGGTGCTCGGGCCACAGCCAGCCTTTCGTCCAGCTTCCACCCGCGATCTAACGGGCAGTGTGAACGAGGAATCAGGAGATCAAGACTGTGTTACGGTGCGTTGCGTCAGGTCGTCCCACACGGTGGAGTGAGATCTTGCCATGGGTGGAATACGCCACCAACTCCCTCCAGTGCTCCACCACTAGCCGCTCCCCATTTGAAGCTTCTCTGGGGTACCAACCCCCTCTCTTCTCCATAGAAGAAGCCAATCTGGTGGTACCCTCGGTGGAGAGCCATATCCGCCGCTGCCGCCGTCTGGAGGCTCACTCGGCTCAGCTAATCGACGTTGCCATACCAGCCCACCCTACACCCCTGTTCAGTCTGTTTAGCTAGCCACCAAAAACATCCCTCTTCACACGCCCTCCCGCAAACTGGCACCTCGCTAGATCGGCCTCTACACCATTGATAAAGTCATCAACCCGTCTCACCAGATATTCTCCGGCCAGTCATACATATCCGTATTAACCCTGTCATTCAATAAAACATCTTTATTTAAACATACTCTGTGTGTGTGTGTGGTTGGCTTCTGGGTTCTGGACATTAGTCCCCTAACAATCTATCTATCTGTCTGTCTGTATGTATGTCTGTCTGTCTCTCTCTCTCTCTGTCTGTGAGCTGTGGTGAGCATGAGTAAGAGCGGTTTGCCAAAATTTCTGTCTGTGTGTGTGTGTGTGTGTGTATAACTTTTCAAATTATATCTGGAATTAAATTGCGTGTGTGTGAGTGAAGTAGAGGTGTGTGTGTGCAGTTGAGGAGTGTCTACTGTTAGCATTTCAATGCGGTATGGCGTCTACATACAGAAACGACGTGTAGAAGAGCCTTACTCGCCAGCATGCCATGAAAATAGAATGTAAGGCGGGTGTGGAGGAGTGCCGATTAGCTGCGGAGAATGTGGTGGGACATGGTAATATTTACCAAACAGTGGAAATCGTGAAAAGAGTTGTTCTCAACGGAAACCTGACTCCAGTTCCGCCACGGATTTCACCATCCAAGAAAATTATCCTGTATAAAGTGCCCCCTTTCCTGAAAAATTAGGTGATTGCTAGTGAGCTCTCAAGGCTTGGAAAACTGGTGTCACCGATCAGGAAATTTGTCATAAGCTCAAGAATGATGCACATGATCTCTTATAGGCGAGTGGTGTGTACAGGTGCCGGTCATAAAATTTGAATATCATGAAAAAGTTGATTTATTTCAGTAACTCCATTCAAAAAGTGAAACTTGTATATTATATTCATTCATTACATACATTTGATATATTTCAAATTTTTATTTCTTTTAATTTTGATGACTATAACTGACAACTAATGAGAATCTCAAATAAGTGTCTCACAAAATTGGAATATTGTGAAAAGATTCATTATTGAAGACACCTGGTGCCACTTTCATCAGATAATTAACTCAAAACACCTGCAAAGGCCTTTAACTTGTCTCTCAGTCTAGTTCTGTAGGCTACACAATCACGGGGAAGACTGCTGACTTGACAGTTGTCCAAAAGACGACCATTGACACCTTGAACAAGGAGAGCAAGACACAAAAGGTCATTGCTAAAGAGGCTGGTTGTTCACAGAGCTCATTATAGAGACCATAATAGAGAGGCAAAGGGAAGAAAAAGATGTGGTAGAAAAAAAGTGTACAAGCAATAGGGATAACCGCACCCTGGAGAGGATTTTGAAACAATGCTTCAAGAAACATATGCAAGACATGGGTTTCAGCTGTGTCAAGCCACTCTTGAACAAGAGACAGCGTCTGAAGCATCTCGTCTGGGCTAAAGACAAAAAGGACTGGACTGCTGCTCAGTGCTCCAAAGTTAAGTTCTCTGATGAAATTAAATTTCGCATTTCCTTTGGAAATCAAGGACCCAGAGTCTGTAGGAAGAGACGAGAGGCATATAGTCCACGTTGCTTGAGGTCCAATGTAAAGTTTCCACAGTCAGTGATGGTTTGGGGTGCCATGTCATCTTCTGGTGTTGGTCCATTGTGTTTTCTGAGCTCCAAGGTCAACACAGCCGTCTACCAGAAAGTTTTGGAGCACTTCATGCTTCCTGCTGCTGACCAACTTCATGGAGATGCAGATTGAATTTTCCAACAGGATTTGGCACCTGCACACAGTGCCAAAGCTACCAATAACTGGTTTAAGGACCCTTGTATCTCATTACTTAATAGGCCAGGAAACCCTCCTGACCTTAACCCCACAGAAAATCTATGGGGTATTATGAAGAGGAAGATGCGATACGCAAGACCCAACAATTCAGAAGAGCTGAAGTCCACTATCAGAGCAACCTGGGCTCTCATATCACCTGAGCAGTACCACAGAATGATTGACTTCATGCCACACTGCATTGCTGCAGTAATCCAGGCCAAAGGATCCCCAACTAAATATTCAGTGCTGTACATGCTCATACTTTTCATGTTCATACTTTTCAGTTGGCCAACATTTCTAGAAATATTTTTTTTGTATTGTTCGTAAGTAATATTCTAATTTTATGAAATACTGGATTTTGGATTTTCATCAGTTGTCAATTATAATAATCAAAATTAAAAGAAATAAACATTTGAAATATATCACTCTGTGCACAATGAATGAATATAATATACAAGTTTCACTTTTTAATGGAATTACTGAAATAAATAAACTTTTACAAGATATTCTAATTGTATGACCAGCACCTGTATAGTGCCAAAAGACAGAGAGTCACTAGAACTATCTTTAAAGTTTAAAGTTGCTGGGTTTGACTATTAAGTGTATGTAAGTTCAGACACGGAGATTAACTGTTTTGAGTGTGGGCAAGTTGGACATCTCGTTCGTGATTGTCCTTTGAGAGCTGAACTGAACCCTGATGGGTCAGTAAATACCGAACAGAAGCAGCAGGGACCCGTCACTGCTAGTTCAGTGGTGGAAGACAGGTGCAGGAAGTGTTTTCCATGCCTGCATCTTCTATGGACGAGCCTGCCATGGAGCCACTGGTCAGTAAAGAGCCAGAGATGGTGAGCTCAGGGCAAACTGATGAAGTGAGTGGCTGGCTGAAACAGTAGGTGATATGTCTGAGGCTATAGACATTGGTGAGGATGCTGAAATAGTGAAAGAACCTGTCTTCAAGGTTCCTGGAAAGAAAAAAGGGGGGTGAAGAAAGGAGACTAAAAAGGCCAAAAGGGAGGTCAGTGTGGTGAACGATGGTGAGTCGGACAGTGATTGTTCCCGGTCTGAGTCTGCTCTCATGATGAGAATCTGCCTGTACAGTACACTGCTGAGGAGATAAATAAATTATTTAGTATCACTAAAGGTCATAAGGGGTGCAGTTAGAGGAACATTATAAAGACACCCAGCAGTTTGTTCATGATGTGAAGTATTTTAGAAGGGAGGTATAAAATTATTTGTAAGAAGGGCCCCAGATTAGATTTTAAATCTATCACTGACCAATGTCTTTTTTGTCACCAGAGGGAAACTGTGTTCCACGCTTTTCTGAACTGTTTTAGGCTGCGTCCTCTTTTTACCATCTTAAGAGTTTTAAGAGTTCTTAATGTGACTTTTATGTCCCAGGTTTTTATTGTTCATTTTAAATATGTATAAATATATGAAATGGAGATTCAAGTGCCAACTTGTGAACTTTATTCTAGGACAGAGTAAAATGGCTGTGTACATCAGAAGAAAAACAAAGTGGACCAAACAGCAAACTCTGATGTAATTAGGACCTTCCGTAGACTGGTCAAATCAAGGATTTTAATAGATTTTAACTTTTATAAATATATGAGTGATTTAGGACCTTTCAAAGAAGTGTGGTGCTGCGGGGAAGCAGTATGCTCTGTTTCAGATGATGAGCTGTTCTTTGCACCAGAGTTTAAGACTGCGGTTTTATTTTTATCTGTGTATTTACCTATTTATTCATACAACGAGTGATGTGTTTTCTGAGATGATTTATATATTTCTCAAGCTTATACAAATCTACCTCCGCACACTATCATTTAATCTAGTTTAAAATAAAAGTTTTGATTAAAGTAAAAAAAGTCACCTAAACCCGAATTTTGGTGAGTTCATATGCGGATAATGTTTCTGTATGGACAGTCAAACTGATCAAAATGCTATCTCTTGACTCTTGCATCAGTTAACAGGAAACCCACCCTGAATGAACAACAAGCCAACCATTGTTCATGTAGGCACCCAGATGAGTTTAAAAGTCAGCTCTGTTTTTACCACTGTGCCACCTCAGTGCCAAGATTTGCAAATTTTAATAGCAAATCTGACCGTAATATCTAGTGAGTCAAATACAAGAACTTTGTTCTTTACGTACACTGGGTTGTTGCACTGACGTGTCTTGAAGCGTACCCCTGTCCCGCAGGAGCGTGAGCATGACCCGTATTTAGTCCATGCACCCCAGGCTCCATCCTGCTTCACCAAGTTGTCATTTTTCCACATGCAGTGACCCTTGTAGCACCACTAGAGAAAAAAGGAAGAATGATTGATTTGGTATCTAATAGAAAACACTGCAGTTTCACAGACATTGTTGATTTACCTTGCCAGGCGCACACTCAGTACCATCCAGTGGGGGTCCCTTCTTGGTCTTGCAGAAATAAGGGTTGTCTGGATGGCTGCACCACAGCTGCTTGCATGGATCAAATGTGCGGAACTAAGAGAGTAAACATGACATGTAAATTAGCTTGTGTCTTTGAGAAACAAAGGAAGAAAAATTCGATCTGATTTTTTGATCTGTTTTTGTTTCTTAATCCCCAGAGCCACACAGCATGTTAAACTGATTGTTGAGTTGAACTAGCATTTTTTTAAATGATTCCCTTTCTTCTGAATTTGAGTAGCATGTCAGCGCTGAAGGTAGTTTGTGCGTCAAACAGCCATGGGGGAAAGTGATTATTAATGTTTCTTCTTAGTTCTCAAAGAATGTCTGTAGGTCACATTCCCTACACTCGCTGATGCCTTCTATTGATTCATGCTTGGCATAAAAACACACTGATGTGTGAATCGTAGTGACTACGGTGGTGCCCAGCTGACAATGCCAAAATTCACACCGTTCAGAATATTGATGCTGGTGTGCAGTGGAAAAACCCCGCTATTCCACCTGGGCACAGAAGTGGCAATGGAAATTATGAAGTGAAAAAGTTCTGTTATGTTTTCAGCTAAGTTAAAGTTCACTGTGCTTTGCAGTAATCCTGGTCCAGGCCTTGACCAGCCTGCTTAGAGATTCAATGTTGAAGCTCCGTGCATTACAGTAGACATGCTGTGAACACAGTAAGACAATGGCATTGACGAGCACGCTCATTAAGCTTTATTTCATGGCTCATTATGCACACTAGGGGAATCACGGTTGCATTGTGAGAGGTAAGAGGAAATAGAATCTATTAATTGTCTTTGTCTGGATTTTTTAAAGAAAAAGTAAAAATAGCACAAGTAGCAGCACTGAAATTTTTTTATCAAGGTTTGCTTTAATGCATTTTAAAAGCAAGAGGCCATTACAAGCAAAATATTCTCTGTATTTGAAGCCATCATACAAATCAATTACATCTTGTAAATGATTTACAATGTAAAGGTTTAAATGCAATAGGGAAACCCTGAACACGACAACAGACCTGCTTGTGCTGTCTATCATAAGAGTTCTTAATGTGAGTTATGAACAAACAAAATGATCAACCATGCAGAGTTTAGATTTTGCTTTACTGACACTGCAAGCAGAATAAAATAGACTTAGCTTGTTAAAAAGTGCAGGTAAAGGCGTGGGATCAGATCTTACATGTCAAATGCCTCTGGTCTAATCTGAAATGCTTGTTAAAACGAATTGAGGGAACACTTCAGAAGTGAGTCCAGGGTAAAGTGACCATTAAAACATGACATGAATCACAGGTTTTGATGTGTACATATAAATGTGTGTAAGAGACTAACATGAATCAATTAAATTATCTGTGACCAACTTAATGGGAGTTCATTTAAACACAGCTAAAAGATAGATACATATAGATAGATAGATCACTTTACTAATCCCAGAGAGAAAGTCACATATTGCAGCAGCCCAAGTACAGTAAAGAACAATAATGCAATAATAAAATATATGTGTAAAAAAAGAGAAGAAGAAAAAGAAAAGGCATATAGTGGCAGTGCACAGTGATCGGAGTATGGAAGTGTAATGTCTAGCTGATGCTCAGTTAGTGTCCACTAATGTCCCGGAACAGTGAAGAGGTGTTGTACAGTGTGATCGCTGTTGGTACAAACGATCTCCTGTACCTTTCTCTGCTACAGCGGAGCTGTATGAGTCTGTTGCTGAATGTGCTCCGTTGTCTGACCAGAAGGTCATGAAGGGGGTGTGAAGTATTGTCCAGGATAGCAGTGAGTTTGGTAAGGGACCTCCTTTCCACCACCAACTCGAAACCAT
>JAYDZG010000022.1:9554682-9566170 GCA_034509265.1 Microcambeva bendego
TGGTGAATAAGTGTGACTTTTCATGGAAAACACAAAATTGTTTGGGTGACCCCAAACTTTTGAACGGTAGTGTATATTACTATAGAGTTATGGTAGCACAAGTCGATGGGTATGCATCTTACTATAATGTTTTGGTAGTGCATTCTGAAAGGTTTTTATCTTAATACAGAAGTCTTCACTAATCCTAAAAATTATACAAAGTTATCATAAGACCAGGTACAGTGCCTTGAAAAAGAATTCACCCCCTTGACATTTTTCGTTTTTTGTTACCTCACAACCTGGAAATAAAATGGATTGTTTGAGGGTTTGCATATGTTACTTACAGAACATGCCTACAACTTTGAATATTTCAAAAAGTCAGTAATTTGTAGAGCCACCTTTTGCATTAATTACAGCTGCAAGTCACTTTGGATAAGTCTCTATGAGCTTGCTGTTAAGGGGGAAAGAGAAAAACAGAACCCAATAACCAACAACACAAACACAAGCAGAGAGAAAGATAAAGAAAGAGAGAGAGAGAGGGAGAGAACCGGAAAAGGTTTAGGAACAGACTCATAACGATATCAGGCATAAACTGGTGGATCGTAGGAGAACAGCTTGGGAACTGACTAGAAATGGCACCGGCACCATACGAAGGCAGATTGTGACAGACCGCTTAGGAATCGACCTGGGACGAGACCGAATATACACTGACGGAATGTAGCGGACCGCTTAGGTACAGACTTGGAAAGTGACCGGGTACATGCACAGGCGGATCATAACAGACATGTCAGGAACAGACTGGGAACGAGTCCGGGTATAAATCGGTTATCGTAGCAAACCGCTCGGAAAAAGTCTTGGAAAAACAGAAAGAAACCAGACTCGAACAGGACTTGAAAACAGACTTGGAAAAGACTCAGACAGGAATAGGAAACAGCAAAGAAGCAGCAACGAAATAGCAACAAAATCCTCCGGCCCCGAATGGACGGAAAAGGGAAGTTTAAATAAAGCCATAATTAGGGTATATGAGCTACAGGTGAAGGTAATTGCAGCTGGGAGTGAGCTAGGAGTGGCGTGGTTGCTAGGCAATGAAGCCACTCCAACTCAACCCAAACTTTTCCCATCTTGCCAATGGAATTTTTGCCTATTCCTCATAGCAAAACTGCTCAAGCTTCTTCATGTTTGATGGTTTCCGCTGGTGAACAGCAATCTTTACGTCTTACCACAGATTCTCAATTAGATTGAGGTCTGGGCTTTGACTAGGCCATTCCAATGCATTTACATGTTTCCCCTTAAACCACTCGAGTGTTTATTTAGCAGTATGCTTAAAGTCATTGTCCTGTTGGAGGGTGAACCTCCGTCCCAGTCTCAAATCACTGACGGACCGAAACAGGTTTTGTTCAAGTATAGAAAGGAACCAGGGAAATTAGGGCATTAGGGCAGACTGGGATGGCAGATGGACAAGCGTAGAAGTGGAGGCATGGCTGATCTGCGGGAAAATAATATGATCCTGGCTTGGAACAACAGAGAGGTGCGGCAGCTTGCGAGAATCTCGGATCCGAGGACGGAAGGAAAGGAATGACGGCTTCTTCGGCTGGTACCTGCAGCAGCTTGAGAGGATGACACGAACTGGGCATAAAAAATGACAGGAGGAGAGAAGAACAGGAATGGCAGGAAACAGGATAACGAATAAACACTAGGAGAACAGGTAGGAGAGGAATAATAATACTCAGATATTATAATATGAAAACATGGCTTAGTTGCTTAGCGTGAACGCTTCACCATTTTCTGGCGTCTGGTAAAGGGAAGGCAGAGTTTTATAAACACTGCTTATCGGCGGTTGGAATGACCTGATAAAGTGGTTCCGCACCTGCAGTGGTAAGCAGACAACGCCTGTTATTTTCCTTCTCCTGTGTCAGATCGAGTGGCGCCATGCTCATGTTCCGCTCTTAACAGGACCCCCCCCACCCCCAACAGGGTCTCTTACCTGGTTTGTCAGGTTGATCGTGGTGAAACTCGTGGATGAGAGCTGGATGCAGGTTGTGGGAATGGGAACCCAGGACCTCTCTTCCGGCCCATACCCCTCTCAGACGGGTGGAGATGGGTTGGTTGGGGGGAAAAGATTGAATGACCGGACAGGCTTTAACTGGGAGACATGGAAAATGGGATGGATCCGCATATGACACGGGAGCTTAAGGCGGGGACGGGTTAATGATTCTGTCAATTACATAAGGACCAATGTAGCTGGGTGCCAATGTTGAGGTGAACCAGGTCTTCAACTCTTCCATGGCTGACTGGGCCTCCTGGGACCAGACAAACAAAACTTTACTGGAGATGAGCTGGATGAGGGGTGTGGCCAAGGTACTGTAGTTTTTAATAAACCGCTGATAGAAATTAGCAAAACCGAGGAAGTGCTGCAGTTCCTTGCGGAACCGCCTGAAACTTTCCTGGGTCCGCGTTGATCTTCTCTGGTCGGACGACAAAACCCAGAAAAGAGACAGTGTCGCTGTGAAACTGGCACTTCTCCGGCTTGACGAAGAGGCGATTTACCAACAGACGGGAGAGGACCTGGCGGACGTGCGAGATGTGTTCGTCTACCATCCGGGAGTAGTGTCATCATGGTAGACGAACACAAATTGACCTAAAAAATCTTGAAGGACGTCGTTGACAAACACTTGGAAAACCGCTGGGGCATTAGTGAGGCCAAAGGGAAGGACCCGGTACTCGAAGTGAACAAGGGGGGTATTAAAAGCGATCTTCCATTTGTCACATTCCCTAATGCGCGCCAGATGGTAAGCGTTGCATAGGTCCAGCTGAAAAGATAGTGGTGCCATGGAGGGATTCGAAGGCTGAGGCCTTTGTATCGGGTCCGAACCATGATCTGCTTGAGCCCCCGATACATGGCCTAAGTGATCTGAAATTCTTTTCAACAAAGAAAAACCCAGCCCCTAGAGGTGAAGAGGAGGGGTGGAAGAGGCCGGCCGCAAGACTTTCTGAGATGTACTTCTCTATGGCTTCTAGCTCGGGTCGCGACAGGTGGAACAGGTGACTCTTGGGTAATGGGGCTCTGGGTAAGAGGTCGATGGCACAGTCAAAGGGTCTATGGAAGGATAACAAGCCCAGAACTTTACGAAAAACCTCCCGAAATTCATGATAATGAGTGGGAACAACAGATCCGGTTCCGGGTAGGAGGGTGCTCTGGGATGGTGGTGGGTTGGACCACAGAACGGAGGCAGTGGCTGTGGCAGTTTTGCTCCACAACCAAATCTTACGGTGCTGTCAATCCATCTGAGGGTTGTGACGTGCAAGCCAGGGGAATCCCAATAAGACATGAGCCTGTGGAGAGTCGATTAGGGCAAGCAAGATCTATTCATGGTGATTTCAAACCAGCACGAGATTGACGGTGGTGATCCGGGTCGTAATACGGGCCAGGCTGCGGCCATCCAGCACCAGGGAATTGATAGGACTTTCAAAGGATTCAAGGGGGCAGCCGTTCTGATTAGCGAAATTACGATCAATAAGATTTGACTGAGCCGGAGTCGATTAGCATGAAGTTAGGTGTGCCGGTGTTGCCAGGGAATCCAATCGAGGCCGGCAAGAGGAGACAGAGGCTAGGGGTTTTGAGATTACTGACAATGCCCCTAAACCTATCGTCGGGCTTGATCTTTTGGCTGAGTGGGGCATTGTTCGTGGAGATGCCTGGACTCACCACAATAGAGGCAAGAACCAGACTGGAATCCTTGATTCCATTCTTCAGGCATTATGCTCATGCGCGCCAGTTGTATAGGATCGGCTCGGTGCATTAGGGGAGGGGTGACGGGCTACGGCCTTGGAAGAGGATGTGATCGGGTGGCCACTCTGTTCAGAACGGTCCAGAGGGGCGTTCCTTTCTCTTCGGCGCTCCCAAATGCGGCCATCGATGTCTGTGGTGAGATCGACCAGATTTTGGAGGGATTGTCCCGGAGATAATTCTCCAATCCCAGGGTGTTAAACTCAATGGAGAATTCCACCACAGACCACCGGCCCTGTCTCAAATGTAATAGCTGTGCTGCTGCATTGCCTGCAAAACAGCCCAAAAACGGAGGAGGAAATCCTGGAAAGAACATTCCTGCGGGTAAATATCGAATTCAGAAGCCTGGGCCCAAGTGAGGGCCCTGCCCCGCAGGTGGCTAAGAATGTATGCTATCTTGCTGGAATCGGACAAGAAAATAGTAGGGCGAAGCCCAAAGACTGCATTGGAAGAGGAAGCCCTGACATTTGTCTAATTCACCATGTTAAGGTTCAAGGTGTACTGGAAGACCCTTGGATGAGCCAGAGGTAGAGGCACAGGAACCGGGCTGAGGAGCATTGTGGTCAGAAGGAGGTGTAGGACATTGGAGAGAGAAGGGTTTCCTCGGCCCAGCTGGGCCAAAAGCTCACGGTTGGCTTTGACAAGGGTCTGAAGCAGCCATTTGTGCTGGTCCAGCCATGCGGTTTGTTGGCCCAGAGTAAGTTCGATGTAATCAACAGTCACTTATTATTACATTTGACTAGTCATGACACAACCATGACTGCATATCTCGAACTGTTAATTAAGCACAAAAACAACCGAATAGCTTTTGAGTTGTCGTAAAGTTAATGTCGCAGATGGTAATTAAAAATTATTGGCTTTCGTAGATTTATGAAAAATGCATCTAAAATAACTAAATGCACGTATAAATGCAGTTAAAATAAACAGTATCACACAGCATTAGTTAAACAGGTATTCAACTGTATTCAATCAAGTATAGCTAATTTGATCAACCTTATTTTTTAATACATGGGAAAAGGTCAAATAATAATGGCACAGACTGGTATCCCCCGGCCGGAGGTCCGCAGCACCACTGGATGGTAGGGACAAAGCCGGTCCGGCAGCCACTGTCCGAGGACCGCAAGAAAGGCTGCGCCATGCATTGCACCCGAATCCAGTGGGTGCTAGGACCCGGAGGAAGCCAAGCCAGTCTGCCCATGGCGGGTCCTGGCTGCCTCTACTAGAGATCCATGGGTCTACATTCCCTGCCGTGCTGGAGCTGGGTCAGAGCCATCACCACAGCGATGAGGGCATCTCACTCTCTTTTAGTTTATTTCAGTTCGTTTTTTGTGTTGTTTATTTCTGTTTGTATTTTATTTTACAGGAGCGAGCCCCCCACCCAGGGTTGTCGGCATGCCCACCCAAATCAGTGCCAGATACATCTCCTTCACGCTCCTCTTGCAGTGGTTCAGCTAACACGAGAGGTGACTTTTAGTTTACCTTTTTATTTATTTTAATTGTTAATAACCAATGCTTTCATTTTAAATTATGTTTTAACAAACTCGTGCAAAGTCTGCAACCCTGCGTCTAACCTTTTTTTATTTCTGTGTTATACATCATAACAGGCATTACATATTCTTAAACTTAAAACATTAAGGAAATTAAAACTAAAAACGAAACGTTCTAACTGCTAGCATTGGGCATTATAAGGTCTTCGGATCTGTGAGACCATTTCGGTTTTTAGCTTAAAAAATGATAAAAAATGATAAAGTAATATAAATAATATAAATCATTATTATAAGTAATATCCATTGGCCTTGGCTCATTTTCAGTGAGTATCATACATCAGAAAACATTTTCCCTGCCCCCCCCCCTCCCCCCCATCCAAAGAAAAACTGTCACTATAACTAGCTGACACTATCTCTGCAGGTCATTCATCAGCTCCCTCCATGTAGTTCTGGGATTTTTGCTTACTGTTCTCATGATCATTTTGACCCCACGGGATGAGATCTTGCGTGCGGCCCCAGATCGAGGGAGATTATCAATGGTCTTGTATGTCTTCAATTTGCACCCACAATTTGCAATGTCTTACAATTGCTCCCACAGTTATTTTTTTCACAACAACCTGGCCATGGTTGACAAGGTCAAACAGAAACCATTAATACAGGTAAAGAGTGGAGGACAGAAGAGCTTCTTAAAGAAGAAGTTAGAGGTCTTTGAGTGCCAGAAATCTTGCTTGTTTGTGAGTGACCAAACACTTATTTTCCACCGTAATTTATAAATAAATTCTTTAAAAATCCTACAATGTGATTCCCTGGATTTTTTTTCCTCATTGTGTCTCTCAAAGAAGTGTACCTGTGCTGACAATTACATACCTCTCTCGTCTTTCTGAGTAGGAGAACTTGCACAATCAGTGGCTGACTAAATACTTTTTTGCCCCACTGTAAACGCTGTTAAATTATGTAGGAAATTTTTTCATGTCAACATGGGTAAGGAATTACCTTTCTAATGTTGATGATTGGTTATGCTACCAAATTGCTTTTTGTGAATCAATGTACGGACTGTACATATTTAAACAAAATGATGTTCCTCTGAGAGCATGGTGCAACATGGAACCAAAGTGCAAAACAATACAATACAAAGTGCAGATACACAACAGTACAATAAATGCAAAGGTTGCCGGTTCAATTCCCTGAGCCAACAGGTCATGACTGAATTTTCCTTGTGCAAGGCACCCAACCTAACTGCTCCTGGGTGCTGTGGCTAGGGCTGCTCACCACTCCGAGCACATGTGCTCACTGCCCCCTAGTGTTCACTAGTGTGTATATGTGTGTTTTTTGCACAGACTGACTTAAAATGCAAGGCCAAATTTGACTTCACAGTGATGAAAAGAGTATTTTAAATTCTAAAAAAGACAACTATCAAGTTCATCAAGATGAAACCTGAATACTTATCATAACTGATACGAGAATACAGACCCTCCAAGCAAACAACGCAGATACACAAAAAGCCAAGTAAAGCACAAGTCCGACTGCAGATTGTCTCAAGCTGATCTGTGTGAAAGCTAGACTGTTCTTTTGGTAAGGAAAGACTTTACGGTGCTACTATTCAATGCAACCAGTGAGGGCAAATTAATTCTGGCTCATTAGAGAGTCAACTTATTTACATACTATTATTCCATGGAGTATGTGATCATGGGTGATAATGTACTTTTATTATAGATTATGAGTGAGGCCTGTAGGAGCCTGTAATTATCCCTTCTCAGGACCATGGAAATGCAGCTGACAAGTGCTGAAACTGATGGACCAGACATGGTGGGCAACTCCCAGATCCATGGAGATACAAAGTAGGGATATTCGACTGCTAGAAAATATGAATCTGGCATGGTCGGGATGCTGGCACACCAGGCCCATTAAACGCTTTGGTGAGTGTTGTTATTCGGGTGGTGCACAAAGTGCACTGGAAGAAGCCTTTAAAATAACTTTAACAAAAACTATTATGGGGCAGCATGGTGGCTTAGTGGGTAGCAATGTCGCCTCACAGCAAGAGGGTCCTGGGTTTGATCCCCGGGTGGGGCGATCTGGGTCCTTTCTGTGCAGAGTTTGCATGTTCTCCCTGTGTCGGCGTGGGTTTCCTCCGGGTACTTCGATTTCCTCCCACGGTCCAAAGACATGCTACCAGGTTGATTGTAGACACTGAATCATCCTGTAGGTTCCTGCGATGGACTGGCGCCCCATCCAGGGTTTTACCATGTGCCTTGCTTTGAAGAGCTGGGAGCTGGGCTCCAGCACCCCTCCCCGACCCTAATTAGGATAAGGGGTTAAAGACAACTAAACTGAACTGAAAAACTAATATGTAACACCCTTAGTTTACTTAATTTAAAGGCTTGTTGCCAAAGCTCAGAGATTAAGTTAATCAGGCTTTACACTGTGACTGTTACTCGCTTTTATGTGATCTACTGTTTTCACATGTATTTTGGATTTAATTAGCTGAACTTAAAAAATGTATGTGCCATAAAACATTTGCTGTCCATTGTATACTGTTAACTGCTAACATGTAGAATTTCATAACGCTCTTTGTACATCACCTACCATTTACTCAGTTCAATGTAATGGCCAAAAATCATGTCTCTAATCTTGTCTCTAGTATTTACGTTTTTTGATTAGAAATTTGTGTTTAGTATACTGTTGCAATGTGTATTACATTTTCTTGCACTTTTTGCACTGTTTATGATGCACCCTGACTCTGGAGGAATGTTCATTTTAATATTTACTTGCGTATAATACAGCATTTCTTGAACTTGAACTATATCTGAAAGTTCTGTATTTTACACAGCACAACATGATTTATCATGTTTATTTCCCTGCTCTGGTCAGATTACACTCTACACTCCCCTCCAAAAGTATTGTAACCGTGAGGCTAATTCCCTTAGTTTAAGCATAGACTAAAATATTTACATCTGACATCTCACCGTTCTCGTGATCATTTTGACCCCACGGGATGAGATCTTGCATGCGGCCCAAGATTGAAGGAGATTAAAAAAGGTCTAGTATGTATTCCATTTTCTTACAAGACTTGTCTATTGTAGATTCACTCTTCCTAGCCTGGTGCCGGTCTACAATTGTCTTCGCTGTTCCGACACTTTTGAAGGGGACTGTATGTTAATGATTACTATTAATACTATTAATACTATTAATTAACCATCTAAAATATTTAAAGCATGTTTTTCCTACATCCGTTTTAAGAAGCAAATATAACTACACCAAATATAAGTTCACCAAATTCTGCAATTTTTAAAAATTCTTCAGTACATTCCACTCTGATTCCGCACAATTAATCATAATTAAATTAATTTAGTGTAAAATGTAAAAAAACATAATTAGTTAAACACCAAAGAACCATAGTAATTATTTTATTTACCACTATGTATGACCATCAGAAGTTTGTTGGATATTTCATTATATAAACAATAACAATAATATACATTTTCCCTCACCTGCCTGGTAAGATGTATTTATTTATTTTTCCTGATAAAAATGTTAAGACCAGTTAAAATTGCAAGAATTGGTAATTTGCACTGATCTTTTTTTTATTTTTGTTGATCACTTCAAATAATCGTGCAGGCATACTAAGAGGTGTTTCCAGGAGGCTAGTGGGAACATTGCTTTAAGTGTTGAAGATGACTTCACGAAGGGCATCAAATTTCCATTTTTGTAATTTTTTTATAAAAAGCCTTGATTTTTTTATTCGGATTTGGATCAGGGGAAAGCGAAGGATGGTCCAAAAGAGTGACGTTATTATCCTGGAAGACATTGTTTGTCAGGCAGGCATTGTGAACTGCAGCATAGTCCTGTTGAAAAACCCCACGCTGCACGCTGCAACATCTAACACACTGCTGTTTGCTGCCCTTATTCAACCCCGAAGCCCCATTGTTCCAATGAAGAAAAAAGCACCGCCACTGTCCCACATAGAAAACATCTCAGGTCGGATCCCCTTGTCATGCCAGTAACGTTGGATTCATGGACAGTCAAGGTTAATTTTTCTCTCATCAGAGAATAAAACTTTTTTAAACCCTAATGTGTCCCATGTTTGCGTCTTCCTTGCAAAGTCCAAAGAGGCAATTTTGTGGTATTGAAGTAAATGTGGCCTTGGAAGATGTTTTTTTGTTGCTGCAGTAATGGGGACAAATGGTAACATTTTTGGGGTCTACCACTTGACTTTTTTGTTACATAAACCTCAGGATCTTTTTTGCTTTTCAAAAGTCTTGACAGTGTGAATACTTGACAGAAAATGGCATGGAATTTACATTTTTGTGCAATTTTGCTTTTAAAGGCTGTGGTCTTAAACTTTTGACAAGCTAAAAAAATCATGTTTAAGTATAAATGAAGTTGTCAATAAATTGGCTGCTCAAAGGTTTTTGTCGCTTGCACTCATTTCTACTTTTTTCATTGTGAAGCGCTACTTAGAACCTTCTTAAGATCTAATAATGAAACATGTAAAAAAAAGTCTTGCAATTTTTATTTTTATCAGGAGTATAAAATCATGTACAGTACAATAAAATGTGCTTTGTTTAAGATTGGTAATTACAGAAAGAGGGCGGGATTAAGGTTTTCCTCTTTACTGATAGATGGGGAATAATGGTGACTCTTTTGTACACAATGCAGATTTCTGTGTATCATACAGGTAATAAGAGGTGACTGGCTAATGCAAACGTGTTGGAGGGGGAATGTATTAGGTAGGACCTTACTATGTCACGGCTCACATAAGTGATAAAACTTAAAATCAATGGATATGACAAGTTAACAGGATAATGGGAAGACGCACAAACAAAATTTGAGAATTTGTTCTCTGATTTGTTTTTATACTGCAAAAACTTGATAAAACATGATAATGCAAAATGACAGCTTACAGGAATGAGTGAAAGTTATTGCATTCATCTAAGACATTTAAATTGTATAATCGCTTACACAGAAATATTTTTTTAATTTTGATTCTTCTCATTTAAACACAAACAATTTACCACACAATGGAACTTTACATGCACTTGGACACTCATATCATATTACTGCTTTTTTATTCTTTTATTTTATTTTATATAAACTCTGTAAAGCTGCTTTGTGACAATATCTATTGTAAAAAGCGCTATACAAATAAAATTGACTTGACTTGACTTATTCATACTTCCATGCTTCTACAGTGAAATGCCTATGTACTCAAAACACATACTGTGATTAATGTTGTTCATGTTGCTGCTACTCCTTTATATTTTATAATTATATTTATATTCTCTTTTGGGGGTATATTTATATTCTTTTTTGGGACCTTGTGAACTCAATTTTGTTCCATCTCATGTACAAATACATGTGATGAGAATGACAAGAAGTTGAAGAATTACCCCCACAACCACCACCCCTTACACATGGTAAGCTTTGTACTTTTACCTTACATGCATACTTAGAGATCTAAAGAGGTAGCAGATGTGTGTGTGTGTCCTGCAGATTTGCGGTGTACTCACAATGTTCATGAGGGTCAGCAAATAATTCTGCACATGCTCCTTCCCGTGAAATCGCACCACAGAGTCATCAACCCCAAGCAGCAACTCAATATTGTAGTCATCCTCTCTGGCATGCCTGCGTCTTCTGGATGTATGGTTCACTTGTTTGGATATGTTGTCCAGTGCATGTGGCACACTGAGTTCAGGTTCTGAGAAATAAATAGATCAATTATCAATCAGTCCAGGTGAGAGAAAACATAAAGTCTTCCCATGTTCACTACATTATTCTGTGGCATACATCAAAACATCTAAACTTCATCTGAACCATCTAAGCTCTGAGTATTTTGTTTTATAATATTAAAACAGTATTTATATTGCATTTTTTTGTGTGTAGGGATGCACACTTGCCATTTTAACCTATTACTTATTATCATTAGAAGGTTACTAAAATATAATAAAATATTATATTATAATAAATAATATAAAATATTTTATGCTACTATAATATATAAAATATACAAGTTGTCCCAAATAATGGCCTCTGATTTACCCAACTGTGTTATGCTTCTTCTTAACTGATAATGACCCCGTCCTGACTTAGAAGTTAAGAGAAATTGCTCGAAGACTCCATCAGACAGCAAGAGGTCATAATTCACTTATTTATGAAGAGGCTTTTCCCACCATGTAGGGAAAACAGCCACTCAGTCAGATGGCAGAGTTGAGTTTCGAACCAACAAACTCAAAATGTC
>JAYDZG010000022.1:9566270-9580959 GCA_034509265.1 Microcambeva bendego
TATACTTGTTTGCTGTGCTGACAGTTCATTTGGTTCCATTTTGTTCATGTCAGCAATATGACAACTACATCCAAGCAAAACCACAAAGACCACCACTTTGTGTCATCGAGAGACAGGAAAAGTAAACCCATCCCTCTGACATTTTGTTTATGCTTTGTAGATAAGCTTGTACTATCAGTTTTAGCTCCCTGAGGCTTTAAGACCTTGTGGCTTACGCTGAACCGACAAACCCACTGTAGTTTCATTGGTACTTAAAATGCAAACTAAGCTTCTCAGCCCTGTTACAGGAAGCAAACCAAATTGATTATCACATACTACCCAAAAGCACTAATGAGCTCTGTATAATCTTAAGGATGTCAGTCAGTTTAATATTTTGACAGCAACTTGATTGGAACATGGTGTTTTTTGCCCCTATGTACCTTACAATACCTTACAAAAACCCAGTTAGTCAGATATACTCAGTCCCTCCACACACATACATGCACAAAATGCAGCATAGGTTCTCAAAAAAAAAACAGATGTTGCCAGACTACTGCTAAGTGTTGTCTAAACCAATCCAGGTGTTTTTTAGACAGCAAAACCCTTGCTGAAAAACTAACATAAACCTCACCACAAAGGCTTCAGGTTTTCTGGAATTAGTATAACTCTTATATCTACACAGGAATGCATAAAAATAAATGTCAAGAAAATCCTGGTGTCTGGGAATGCCAGAGCATGTCAAACAGATGCTAGCAACATTTACATCAACACGATGACCTACTTATCTTTGAATCCTTTTGGCTGCTACCATTAGGGGTTTAGCATAGTTTTTACCCAGTCGAACGGTGGTAACAAAGAGTTTCTCACCCACGGAGTTCAGACTCTCAGTGATGGTGTGCTAACGGAAATTCCTGCTGCTCCACCTAGCTGCACATGCGAACCTACTTACCTAAACAACCTAAAATTATCTTCAGTTCCAGACAGCAAAGAGACTCTAAATGTAGTTCATTTTACCACTAATCAACAATACTTAGTTAAGGCTTCATCCTTGTTGCCTATTAAATGCAAGAACGCTATATTAAATAAAAGCGCATGAGACTCAGATGACAAAGTCCACAACTGCTGGGATCTCAAGTCCTTGGATTAAAATCCCAACTTGCTACTGAGTTTCTAGAGAGTGCACATAGGTAAAAGTAATATCTAACAGATCGTTTGTGGCTGATCGGATATGGCAGTGTATGGCTCATTAACAGAGGGAGCCTACCAAAGAAAATAATCTAGTCAAATTCCAACCCACTCAAGCACCACCACATTTCAATGTTATACAAATGCTTTTTGGCAATTTGTTAGGATTTACAGGATAATTCCTTCTGCACAGTACATAATCCTTTTAGATAAAAACTGGAAGATTAATCTGGACACACTGGTCTATAGCACTCTGCCAAATTAGCACTGGGGTGACGATGCCTTGCAAAGGTACAGTCAGGACTCATGTACTCAAAATGTCTTGATCTCACAGCTTACAAATCCGACTTAAGGAATAAATTGAGACTCATTTGCTTGAATGATTGTCAAAGTAATAAGCATTTGTATTTGCTCTAAGTCTGTTGTCAAGCCATCACATTCAATCACATCACATCAAACTTGCTCAATGTTCATTTCTTCTGCTTCTAACTTTAACAGATGCCATGATGAAGAGATAATGAGTGTTATTCAACTTCACCTGAATGTTATGCAATAAGTGTATAATCATAAGAGACTCATGTAGTTTAGCAGTTAGAGTACTGGACTAGTAATTGCTAGTTCAAGCCCCACCACTGCCAAGTTGCTGCTGATGAGCCCTTGAGCAAGGCCCTTAACCTTCAATTGCTTAAACTAAATACCAATACCTTACAATGGCCTGTCATTCAGTATTAATCAGTATTAGAAATTTCAGGAGAAAAAATAAATATAAAAAATAATGGAATATCTTGATATACTGCACGCTATATTCCAATACTTCAAGACTGGAAGTCTGTTTTGCAGCTTGAGATGCAAATCCTTCAGTTGAGCTTAGGGAGCACTGGTTTGTGCATTCTAGTGGCTAGGATGGTGTCAATGCTGAGTTTTGAACCAGGTAGTTCAGACTCTTGGCATTGGTGTGCAGCGGAAAATTCTGGTGCTCCACCTAGATGCTGTTTTGCAGTTTAATATTGCTAAATTTCTAGTACCCCATAAGTGAAACGCATGCAGTTTTGGTGGTCAGGAAAATGGCAATGCTCGATCATACTGATCTAAAATATATTTTAAAAAATGCTAAGTACCAGGCAGCCAGTAAATACAGCAGAGATGTTTGCGACATGAAATATTAAGATGAATTATTAAAATTCTGCACATGTTTCAATCCACATGGATTATAAGATGGATGAATTATCACCAGTCACAAAGCCGGGCTCAGAGGCCTGATCCACTACACGATTTTGACTTCTGAACAATCTGTGACACAATGGCAATGCCATCATCCTGTGCACAAGGAATTTCAAGAATCCTTAATTTTTTTTTGCAAAAGTGTCATATGCTGGCAGTATTTCCTCAGACAGTGAAGAAGGGCATTGTGGGATGGTAATAAAGCACTTCCTGTTCCACTGCCATATGGCATGGCTACAGGATGATTCAATAGAAAAACAATCAAAGCTCAACTGCCCAGCTCTGATCCAAATGAGTGATGTCAAATGCTTGCAAGGTTGTCTCCATTTCTCAAGCCAAGACTGTAGAGTCTAATTAAAATATTTCATGGAAAGAATACATCAGACAGATCCTCTAACACATATTTTTGAGGAAGAATATGAAAGGAAAAGTTCTTACATGATTTATTATAATTACATAATTACCAGTACAATTTTCTTTCCTTGATGGATTAAGTGTAGAAGTTGTAAAGGTACAGCAACAATGTGTTTAAAAGCAAAATTATTTATAAATCTAAATTCATTATAAAAGACTGGATGAAATGTAAAATTATTGAACTCATATTACTAAATTCATTAATGCATAAAAAATTAAAATAAAAAAAAAATGACATTGTTTAAAAAGCAAAATAAATACACTGTTCTTGAAGCACAGCAGTACTGAGAGCACACAAACTTTTCAGGGTTGTGTCTAGCCTGGAAAATCTGGGCACAAAGCAGGAATACCCTGGATAGAGCACCAATTCAGTTACATAATGAATATTCCAGTAACAATATTGGAATATTCTTGCTTGTGATTATATAGTGGCTGCACTGATTGAAGGACATTAAATACCAAGCATTTGTGATGAGTCAGTCTTGTTTTTCTATGAGAACTCAAAATATGAGAGTAACACAGTAAGCAAAACTATCTAAAATCCCTTGAGTGTGAAGAAAACTTTTCATTTTGGTCCTTTTTATGATTTTAAGGACAGCACAGTCGTTTCACAGCAAGAAGTTCCTGAGTTCCCTATACCTAAGTGGGATGATCCAAGTCTTCTCCCAGTGCCCATGAAGGTTTCCTCAGAGAGCTCTAGTTTCCTCCCACAGTTAATTGAAGACACTAAATTCCCCTATAAGTTAATGGGTGCATGTGTGTGTAGGTGTGTGTAGGTGTGTGTGTTTTCCTGAGACATTGTTAGTATGTTTGTAGTTATATGTAAGGCCCTAATTATTTCATACATAAAATAAATTAGACAAGTCATTGCTCATGAAATGAGCTGGCTCCACTGCAATATGCAATTTGCTGTAAAATTTCAAATTTAAGGTTTGAGTTCAATGTAATCATTTATTTGCAGTCTTTGAAAAATGAGGCTCATTATAAGCAGATAATTACATGTAATATATATTTCTGTGCTGCAGTGTGCCGTTAATGTTTAATGCAGGCTGTCTATGAACAGTTTAATTATTTTTAATAAACTCAGCAGAGTCTGTTTCATTAGCAACCAGTTAAACTAAATGTCCAAAGCAGCTAAAAACATGAGTTGGAAACAATTCTGTGGATGCAGAGGGGGGTGTAAAACCCTGACTAATATTTTGGTCTTTAATTTTTTTAAATCACAATGCTGTGAAATTCATCTTCCAAATTTTAAGCCAATCTGGGCAGTGAAACACACATTTACACACTAGTGAACACTAGGGGGAAGTAAGCACATGTGGTGTGCAGCCATAGCTATGGCACCCGAGGAGCATTTTGAGGTTAGGTGCTTTGCTCAAGGGAACTTCAGTCGTGATCTGTCGGCTCTGGGAATCAAACCAGCAACCTTCTGATCAGATCAACAAAGTGCAAGTGCTGTAAGCAAGAGCTTATCATTATTGGTTATGTGTTTTCCCACTGCTTTATTCTATGATACAAATAGACCCTATTTGTGATAACAGAGGCTGTGATGATTGATTAAAAGGGATTGCTAACATTTTGTGATGGGTCTGTTCCTTTCATGAGAACTCATCTTGTTGTTTTGCTCAATCTATATGAGTAATACAGTGTGAAAAATTATGTAAGATTGCATGAGAGAGGAAAAACTTTTTCTTCCTTTATTAAGGGTAGATCTAAATTCTTCATATCTGCCACAGACATTACCTCCAGTGGACAGCAAATTATCCTTTCCATCTTTTGTTTGGAACAATCTCTGAAAAGATAAATACAAACAGATCCTGATGAAGGATTCATACTGCTCATAAGTTTTTTTGTTTTTGAGCTAAGCCATAACAGACCTGCTTTTCCAATTTGTTCCCCTTTCTGGTCACATGCATTAGTGTTGTCCATTCCTTTGCATGCTTCAGTTATTCAAATATGGTAATAGCAAATGACTCAGCCTTTTTATTTAGTGAAATAATAAGAGCTTAAAGCTCCAAATTGCAGTGTTGAAAAATATCAGAGAAACAAGGGATATACAAAACGCTTTGAACTCTTTCATTATTCATAAATCACATGCCTCAATGGTACACTTCCTAAATGTGTTTAAGTACGAAAGGTGTTCCTCAGGCTGATTGTCCTCAATTGTAACTAAATGGATTCCAAGGCTGCTACAGAAAAAAATGCTTACAAACTATTATGATTCAACTAGGCTGGATGGTTAAGAAATGCTCATCAATCAGCTAAAGATTAACAAGATAAAGGCAACATTGTCTTTGGTTAATTGTTAGCCACAGTAGCTATTACTTCTTGTGCTACCTTATCGTTTGTAGAATAAAAAGGCTAGTTGGTAAGGAGTTTGTGTCTTTTTAAGGAAATGAGGCTGAAAAAATGCAACTAAACAGCTCAATGCACGGCACTGTTACACTTATTTAAATATTATATTTAGTGATTGAAGCAGCTTTTATGTTTGTAATTTATATTTCCTTTTGTGTCTTTGTGTAATATTTTTCATTCTTGCCAGCTCAGTAAATTCCTCCAAGTTCAACAGTCCTTGTGCAGTCTAAACCAGCTGTGTGACAACAATAAATAAAGTTGGTTATTTATGGCTTAGAAAAAAGACTTCTGGACAACTTCCGCTGTGTGCTTCACTGGCTGCAAAAAAATAAGAAATCCTAAAGCCTGCTTGAACTATACAATCACAGGGAGCATTTAGAAGTTGGGTATCTTGCGTGACCTGTCAGCTCTGGGAATCAAACCGGCAACCTTCCGATTTTAAGCCTAGTGCTCTAACCACCAGCTAGCCTGTTTTTGCCACTGACATATTAGTCCAATATTTAGTCAGATTATGCTGATTGCAGTCAATTGCAGTAACACAGTGTTAGGAGTCGGACAAATCCCTCTGTGCCCACCAGAGGGAGCCATCTCCGTTAATGTCCCTCATCGGCGACCCGTAGTTCCACCAGAAGGAGAAGAAATACCAGACCACTTTCGTGCAATCGTGGAAGACGGGGAACACCTGGCTGAGCGTGTATTTAAGTTGACGCCAAGCCAGGGCACTCTGTCACACCCACTCTTTGTGCTCTCTCGCACGCTTTGTTAGGGACACCGGTAACACTTTGAACCGTGAGTTAGCCTTTGGGATGAGGTGATAAAAATATATCTCAGGGATAGTGCTTTCCGGTGTGACCCCTTCTATTAGCACAGTGGTGACTTTTACTGCATCACCTGCACAGTCAAGAGAACGCAGTTTGCTATTTATTTATTCATTTATTTATCTCGGGATTGGATTCGGGAATCCCAGCGATTCGCTTAGGTGAACCACGATTACCGAGATAGATAACCGTTCAGGGAAAACGCGGACATCGCATGGCTACCGCGTGGTAACCAGCGTGCTTCCGGTTCTATTTAAGAAGTGTGAGCGCTTTACTTTTCTTTGAACTTCACATATAAGTCATTAAGCACAATTCCCAAGAACGGAATATTAAATATATAAGTTTTACTTTTATAAAGGTGAATGTTTAGCTCATCTCCTTAGTTTTGACGGCTTACAGACATGAGAATATGCTCAATGAACTGGCCCAGCATTTCAGTTCGCTGACGGTTGCTCAGCCCACTGAGAGTTTCCTGTCCCCCACCCATTCGCCAGAAACCCAGGTCGCACCCCCTGAGAGAGTTTCAGGGGAGGCCCACCGCTGCCGGGGCTTTCTCCTACAGTGCTCTCTTGTCTTTGAGCTGCAGGTCACTCGGTTTCCAACAGAGTGGTCCAAGGTGGCCTACATGTTGTGCCACCTTTCTGACCGCGCTCTGTTCTGGAAACAAAAGGCCCTATGGAAACAAAAGGTGACTGAATGCAGCTCAGCAGATGATTTCTGAAAGGCGCTAATGGACACCTTTTACGCCCTTAGTGGGGTTAAGGAGCCGGGGCCCCGACTGCTGGAGCTAAGTCAGGGCTTGCGGTCAGCCACTGACTATATCATTGAGTTCAAGACCCTAGCAGCAGAATGCGGCTGGGATCAAGGTGCCCTTAAGGCCATTTTCATTAGAGGACTGAGTGAGAGACTCAAGGATGAGCCGGGACCTCCCTTCCTCCGTGGGCCAACTATATGAGATGGTTGGTCGCCTTGACCTCCGTCTTAAGCAACGGGCACGCGAACGTGCGGAGGGGGCCCAGCGTAGAGGCACACTGGGCAGATGGTCTAAGCCCCCAGAAAGGAGGCCGACCCCCCTCCTCCCTCAGCTAAGCAGGAGCCAATGACGCTGGGGACATTTCAAACTACGCACTCTAAACCCAAGCCAAATAAGTCCAGATCGGGAAACGTGCTAGCCCGTCCCAAAGTGGGGACTCGGTTTGAGGCCAGCGCTGCATCCCCAATTCAGGACTTAAAATGGAGCATACCCTCACATGGCAGGGGAAGGGGGCCTCAGAGAACGTGGCAGTTTGTATAGATTCAGGGGCAGCAAATAACTTTATGGATCGAGAGCTTGTCCACCGCCTCGGGCCTCACCCCCCGACCCCTAAGATCACCCCGCCCTATTGTGGCGGTTGACAGACGTCATTTTGGTGAAGGAGTAGTGCGAGCTAAAACGCCCCCCATCACCATGAGGCTGGGAACGCATTCTGAGACCTTAACATTTGTTATAACACAATGGGGTGTCAGGTGCCAGGAATCGTGCCTTCCCCAAGCCCAGCCTCAGGAACGCTTGGCGGGGAGATCCTCGGTCCCTCCCCCTCTCACTAACTCCATGGGGGTCTTCCAGCGGTTCATTAACGAGGTTCTCTGCGAGGCACTAGACCGATATGCTTTTGTCTATCTGGACGACATCCTAACTTATAGTCACTTGGTGGACGAGCATGTCGTCCAGGTAAGACGTGTACTTCAACTTCTCCTTCAACACAACCTCTACGTCAATTTGGAGAAGTCCACCTTCCTGTCTCATGGAGAACTCCGGATGGACCCGGCCAAGAACCAGGAAATTAGGGATTGGCCAACCCCATCCTCGCTACGCCAAGTACAGCGATTCCTGCACAAATTTGTTCCGGCGGTTTATCCGTAATTTTAGCTCACAGGTGGCACCTTTGGTCTAGCTCACGAGATGGACCCCAGGGTCCTTTCAATGGTCTCAAGTGGCCCTGGAGGCATTTGAAGCCATTAAGGGACTCCTGATTCCCCCCCGACCCGTACTTCGTCTCCCGGACCCGGAGCTCCCATTTGTTATTGAGGTGGACGCATCGGATGTAGGCGTAGGAGCAGTCCTCTCCCAATGCTCAAAAGAGGATCAGAAACTGCACCCCTGTGCCTACTATTCCCATCGCTTAACCCCAGCCGAGAGCAACCACCCCATTGGGGACAGGGAACTCCTTGCAGTCAAGCTGGCACTGGAGGAGTGGCGTCACTGGCTGGAGGGTGCTCCGCACTCATTTTTAATCTGGACGGATCACAAGAAACCTGCCTATATACAGTAGGCCAAGCGACTGAACTCCCAGCAGGCGAGGTGGTCCCTGTTCTTTGAGAGGTTTCAGTTCACCCTGTCGTAGCGTCCAGGGTTTAAAAATGTTAAGCCGGATGCCTTGTCCCGCCAGTGGAATCCCCCTGAGCCAGAGGTTGTGGCTAAGCCTATTCCCCCAGCAGCCCAGACAGTAGCCCCCCTTGTCTGGGATATTGAGCACAAAGTCCTTGCTGCGCTGTGAATGGAGCCCAAGGTTTTGGGTAGGCCAACGAGTGCTCCTGTCCACACGTGATCTGCCTATCAGAGGAGAGTCCAGCAAGCTGGCTCCCAGATACATGGGACCTTTTAAGATCCCTCAAAGGGTGAACCCTGGCAGGTCTAAGGCTTCAATCAGTACCTGGTGGACTAGGCGGGTTACAGTCCTGAGCAGCTGTCTTCCCGGGCGAGTTCCGGGCTCATAGGACCGCCGGCATGGGAACGTCGGGAGCCATTCCTGGGGGGGGGGGGGGAGTACTGTTAGGAGACGGTCAAATCCCTCTGTGCCCACCAGAGGGAGCCATCTTTACGAACATCCCTCATCGGCAAACCGCCATGGGTAAGCCTTTGGGCTGAGGTAATAAAAAATATATCTCAGGGATAGTGCTTTCCGGTGTGACCCCTTCTATTTGCGCAGTGGTGACTTTTAATGCATCGCCTGTACACATCTCAGCCGTACACATTTTAGTATACTGACATTCTGGGGTTAAGCAATGTTAGGTTGGCACAATGTCGCTCTCACTGTTATACAACAGAATAGTCCAAGGAGTGGAAAGGTAAGTCTTTGCTGTTTTCTACAAAAGATCAATAACCTTGAAACGCTTGTTTTAACTTAATAAACTTTTCTTTACATAACACTGTTACTTCTTTTTCTAGACTCCAAAACATGATTATTGTGTCCACATCAGGAAATCACAGGGATTTGCCACAGACATGCCTTATTTGGGAAAAAATACGGAGCAAGTCACTCTGTCTACATTCAAAAGTCATACTGTCAAGGTGAAGCACATGTTATGTTTTAAAACATTTAATAAATATATTGCTATTTTGCTCACTGTCATTGTGTTGCTGATCTGCTGGGAATAAAGTTCAGACTGAAAAGCATTATATTTTCAAGTATGTCAGTCAATAGATCAATTCAGATTTAAGCCCCTAAATAGAAATCCATGTATCATGAAAATATCAATCTGAATTATATTATGTTCTTATTTTTTCATTTTATGTATTTTATAATATTTGGTAACAACTTGGTATTTGCTATATTTTCCATTCAACCATAACAAATTCTGAAGGCAATGTTCCATAGAATGTTAATTTTGTTTACCAAGGTAGGATGTTTCACAGTTTAAATGAAGTTTTTTTTCTTGAAGAGATGATGGGTTTAAAGTGTTTCTGAAAGGCAAAAGTTTCTCACATCAACTAAATGGATTGTCTAAGTAGCTGAGTTTTGAAAAGTCAGGAATCAAGGAGTCAAAGTTTAATTAAGCATTTTGAAAAACTTCACTAAATCAATCAAGACCAGACATACAGTACACTTGTGTTAACTTGGTGTCAAGTTATCAAAGCCTTGTCTAGCTGATGTCAATATACAGTATATACCAGTGTGAAATTAATTCTATTGCATTCTGATTTTAGAATTCAATAAATTCTAAACATTTGTTATTTTCCATCCTTTGGCTGGAGTAACAATTTACCGAACCCAGGCGACAGTGCTACCCACTAAGCCACCGTGCCACCAGCTTTGGATCAAGGCGTCTGCTAAATGCTGAAAATGTAAATGCAAACATAGAGCAATACAGTATAACTTGGTGAATTAGTCGAGTTCGCACACTTCCGTGTTTTAGTGCTGTCCTGTTTGACAGGACAATGCCCAATGGATCGCTGTTCCACCAGTCGAAAGGCCAGAGGACAACCAATCAATCGCTGTTCCATAGGGAGGCAGATCTGGAGATCAGCCAATCGATTGTCAGACTGTGATACGATGTCGCCAATCAACGCAACGGGTCCTGGAAATGGAGGTGGGATTTTCTCTTTAAGAGCGGAGTATCGGCATCTGTTCGGGAGCTTTTTTTGGCTCATTCTGAGTTTGGTAGTTGATGATAGCAGGTCGTGGGTTCGAGTTTTGTTGAGTTGAGTGAGTTGAGTTGTGTTGTGTGGCATAGTGTAGTGTAGACTTTGTGTGTGCAAACTTGTTTTGTTATTTGTAAATAATAGTTGTAAATGTGTGATATTCTTGTTTTCATCACTGTAATATATGTGCACTAAAAACTTATAAACAAACAGCTTCTCCAGATTTGGTCTTTTTGGTCTCTTTTAGGGTATCTCAGTTGTTGTCACCTTTCTCCAAATGTTACAGCCTTTCCCCTAGACTGGGTCGTATTACTTGGTTCAAAAATCGCAAAAGTTTGCACAGTCAAAAAAAAATCCTCTCCCCAGCCTGTCAAGGTATGGTAGATTTCCAAACAACCAGAACCAAGCAGACAATTATTTTACTTTAAATGCTTAAAGCCTAGAACAAAAATACATCATCACATTGCCATGGCTACCTGACAGAGTCAAATCAAAAAGTGACATCCCAGTACTTAACTATAAAATAAAGGGTATTTATCCCTGGCTTTATTAGATAATTAAATATTTATATATACACACATGGACAAAATTGATGGTACCCCTCGGTTAGTAAAATAAAAACCCACAATGGTCACATAAATTACTTGAATCTAACAAATATAATAATAAATAAAAATTCTATGAAAAGGAACAAATTAAAATCCGACACTGATTTTGAACTGTGGAACTGTGGCCTGCACAAAAACGATACCCCTGAAAATAATGTGACCAAAGGGACATGTTAATTCAAGGTGTGTCCACTAATTGGCATCACAGGTGTCTACAATTTTGTAATCAGTCAGTGGGCCTATATATAGGGCTACAGGTAGTCACTGTGCTGTTTGGTGACATGGTGTGTACCCCACTCAACATGGACCAGAGGAAGCGTAGGAAAGAGTTGTCTCAGGAGATTAGAAAGAAAATTATAGACAAGCATATTGATGGTAAATGGACTCCAAGCAGCTTGTGACTGTGACTACAGTTGCACATGTAATTCAGAAATTTCCATGGGACTGTAGCCAACCTCCATGAACGTGGCCGTGGATGAAAATTGATGACAAATCAAAGAGACACATAATACGAATGGTAACAAAAGAGCCAGAAGAACTTCTAAAGAGATTAAAGGTCAACTTCAAGCTCAAGGAACATCAGTGTCAGATCGTACCATCCATTGTTGTTTGAGCCAAAGTGGACTTAATGGGAGACTACCAAGGAGGACACCATTGTTGAAAACAAAACATAAAAAATCCAGACTGGAATTTGCCAAACATGTTCACAAGCCACAAAGCTTCTTGGAGAATGTCCTATGGACAGATGAGACAAAAATGGAACTTTTTCCCAAGGCACATCAGCTCTATGTTTACAGATGGAAAAATGAAGCACATCAAGAAAAGAACACTGTCCCTACTGTGAAACATGGAAGATAATGACCCAAAACACACAGCCAAAACATCCAAGAAGGGCTAAGAGGAAAACATTGGACTATTCTGAAGTGGCCTTCTATGAGCCCTGTGCAAAATCTGATTGAGCATCTTTGGAAGGAGCTGAAACATGCCGTCTGGAAAAGGCACCCTGCAAACCTGAGACAACTGGTGCAGTGGGCCAAAATACCTGCTGAGAAGTTTAGAAGTCCCATTGACAGTTACAGGAATCATTTGATTGCAGTGATTTCCTCAAAGGGTTGTGCAACAAAATATTATGTTAAGGGTACAATCATTTCTGTCCAGGCCTATTTCATGAGTTTATTTAAGTAATTAACTCATGAACTCATAAGTAATTATGCTGAAGAATGGTTGAAAAGCAATGTCTGACGTTCCTTTGTTCATATACATTACATTTTAATTTATTATTACTTTTGTCAGATTCAAGTTATTTATGTGACCATTGTGGGTTTTTCTTTCATGGTACCAACAATTTTGTCCACGTGTGTATATTGACAAATGGGATATTTCAAGTGGTTTCAACCTCTAAATTATTTATAGCTGTCTTATCATTTAAAGAGATTCAAAAGTTAACCCAACATTTTGATCAAAGAAGGTACCCAACCACAGGAACCTGGGTTTGAGCAGGGTATTTGTTTGCCATATTGTATAATAGGTAATAACACAAAGACCCAATAGATTGTCTGGCAGCACAAAAGCCATCATATTGATAGGACCCTGGGAGGCAGCAGACTGAGAGCATTACAGAGCCCCTGAATGAGACTACATGATAAATTCCGATGAAAATTTAAAGACTCAGGAACCAATTAGGGAAGCACAAAAACCTCTGCAAACCTCACCATTTTAATCAACAGTTCACACTGGGAAACACAAAACCAACCAATTTAAAGTAAAGAAGAACAAGATGCCAATACAAGACACAATGCCAAAACAAGACACTTCATGAATAGAATTGTGACAGCATTAATATTTGGGTTGAGCTCACATACCAGGTGGCTGGTAGTCCATTGAGATGTCTGATGTGGATTGTAGAACAGCAGATCTTCGGTACACTATGTGCGTTCGTCCATTTTCTTCATTTTCCTGTGTGTCATGGTCTAGGGGTTCAATGAAGTATTCATCTAAGTCTGTACGAATCATGCCAGCCTAGAAAGCAAGACAAGAATGACATTAAGCTTAGCTATAAGATGAGCCATGTGCTCAGGTGTGACCAGGCAATTTACACTTTTTACACAATTTACCAGCTCTATTGAAGAGAATTTGATTTGGGAATTAGTGAGATCTCAAAAAGCAACATTTGGCTCTGTTGCATTTTAATGAAACATAAATAAAATAAAACTAAATGGTAATGTCACTGATCAGGTATTAATTAAGTTAATGTATACAGTGACTAAAGTACATAAAACTGCCTTATTTATGTCAGTACATTTTCCTTAAAGGCTAATCCCTTCACAGCTCATTAAGGATAATGTCCTGCATCTGACACAGCTCTATTTAAGCTGTTTGTAGCCAGCGTGCTGGGCAGCAACTTTACTCGAGATTCCGGGGCTCCTGGCGGTGTGTTCCAGAGTTTTGCCAAGCCTGCTGGAATCACCTCCAGGCACCCCAGCTCTCTATCCTATATACGGAGCTTGAGCCCTTTAGAGATAATGACCCATACCTGGCGCGGCTCTAGTATGGCCGAGTTCAGCCAATGGTGCGGTGTCGCACCATTACACATTGTTTGCTCAGTGTCATGCTTCTGTTGTTCTTTCTTTTGTGAACACCCACATAACAGTTACAATTTCTTTATTTCCATTAAAAAATCATTTAAAAAAATGTTACAATTATCTAATCTATTTGACCCAATTTTTATTATTTTATTTATTTATTTATTGCAATTAGAACCAAAAAACGTTTTATACTTTGAAATCAGATCTTTAAGTTTTAAGTTGAACCATGCTGATGCTCACCTTTTAACTAATCACATTCATAAATGCCATATGGTCAGATCTTCAGCATGTCAGCAAAAAAGCTGCCATTTTGTCAGCAACTTAGATTTAGGCAAGAGTGTTCAGCAAGATTTCAATTTGATAGTCTCATAAAACAACCCAAAAGGGAAAGTGTTAGAGTGAGCACATTTTAAACCCAATCAGTTCCAAAATCATACAGAGACAGTTTTAACCAGTTAAATGCTTTATTATTAATGGGCTATATTTTTTATTTTACTTTATGAGTCAGGATAAAGACATCATGCATTAAAAATATTGTACAAAAAATGTATGGTAATTAATCTAACATGATTTTAGAGACTATATTAAAATGTTCAGTGGTCTATTCCACTAGCCCACAACAGCTGAGATTGTGTTCAAATCGCAGTGGTTTTGTGACATGATTTACCAAATCTGAGAAGGAGAGGGAGACTGTTTCCCAGCAAAAACAGACCCTCCACATCCTTGACTAGGATTAAAGGGATAATTCAAATTAAATGAATGCATTATATAATACAAATAATAATATAATTCATTAAAATATAGTGTTAGTAGAATTTATTTTAAAATATGTATGGGGAAAACATGCTTACATTGAATAAAGAGAATACAGTGAGGAAAATAAGTATTTGAACACCCTGCAACTTTGCAAATTCTCCCACTTAGAAATCATGGAGGGGTCTGAAATTGTCATCTTAGGTGCATGTCCACTGTGAGAGACATAATGTAAAAAAATCACAGAAATCACAATGTATGATTTTTTAATAATTTATTTGTGTGTTACTGCTGCATATACAGGGGTTGGACAATGAAACTGAAACACCTGTCATTTTAGTGTGGGAGGTTTCATGGCTAAATTGGACC
>JAYDZG010000022.1:9585700-9605457 GCA_034509265.1 Microcambeva bendego
TTTTCACCAGGTTTGCACACACTGCAGCAGGGATTTTGGCCCATTCCTCCACACAGATCTTCTCCAGATCAGCCAGGATTCTGGGCTGTCACTTAGAAACACGGAGTTTGAGCTCCCTCCAAAGATTTTCTATAGGGTTCAAGTCTGGAGACTGGCTAGGCCACTCAAGAACCTTGATATGCTTCTTATATGCGTCCTCCAAACACGGCGGGTGGAATTAAGACCAAAAAGTTCTATTTTGGTCTCATCTGACCACAGAACTTTCTCCCATGACTCAAGACGGACTTTTTACTCACTACATTTTAAAAACAGGCCGATTACTTTAGTTTTAATTAACTGTTGTGGGGTTGCTATTCAGAAAAACTCAAGCCAGGCTTTCACTTCCAACTTGACCTCAACATGTTTAACCTCACAAATGGGCTTCTGGAACAATGGTCAAAAATCCAATCATAAAAACACTTCTAAACCGTGTGGAATGCCTCATTACTTTAGTTTTAATTAACTATTTATTTACCTACTTTTTAATCAGGTGGTTCTACAAAAATGTCATGGCAAATGAGATCTTTTTAAGGAGTATATACATTGTCACTTACACCTGTCAGTTACATGGTCTAATTGAACAACATGTATATGTCCATATTGTTTTAAATCGACATGTGAATGCTCATATTTCCACTATCCAAAAACTCATATTTCGGGTCATTTTAGTTTACTTTGTGTAAAAAATGTTTTATTTAGTTTTTTTTACACATATTTTTTGCACTGTAAGTCACTTGTAATGTTTGTGTGATGGTGCTTGTGTACCTCAACAAAACAAAATTGAAAATGATTTTTGTTCTAAAATTACTTTTCCTTTTTAACTTGAAGTACATTCATGGTAATGCATGTTTATACTTATAATTGAGTTTAAAATGTGCATACTTCAACTTTATTTACATATAAACTTTATTTACATACATATCCCAAATTACTAGTTCTTTTACTTCAATACAGAATGTGTGTACTTCTTCCACCTTCGATTATAAAAAAAAGAAGTAATTGGGAATGACACCAACTCCATCATGAAGTGATGACAGGGGGGCGTCAGCGGATGCTGAGGTGATTAGCGTGCAGAGGCTGTTGACCTCAAAACCTCACATGGCCTTAAACAGTGAATTGAGAGCTTCATGGAATGCAAGGCAGGCAAGCCTTACATCTCCAAGTGCAACGCAAAGCTTTGAGTGCAGTGGTGTAAAGCATTTTGCCACTGGACTCTAGAGCAGTGGATACACATTTGCTGGAATGACAAATCACACTCCCTTGTCTGGCGAATCTGGGTTTGGTAGTTGGCAGTAGAACGGTACTTGACTGACTGCATTGTGCCAGGTGTAAAGTTTGGTGAAGGGGGATTATGTTGCTATTCAGGAGTTGGGCTTTGCCCTTAAGTTCCAGTGAAAAAAACTCAAGCCAGGCATTCACTTCCAACATGACCTCAACATGTATAACCTCACAAATGGGCTTTTGGAAGAATGGTCAAAAATCATAAAAACCCTTCTAAACCGTGTGGAATGCCTCAACAGAAGAACTGAAGCTGTACTTTTGAGAATAACTTTTACAACTAGCAGAACACATTTTCATGCAGCATACACAAACATCCATTTGGTCATTTTCATGAATGTACAAAAAGAGGTTTGCATGTGGCACATCAGCTAAACACTGGTTAAAAGAACAGGTTGGTTATGTAATCAACTCTGATTTCAAATGTGTTTCTAAGCCCAGCATGAGTTACAGAGTGTGTTTTGAGGAAACAGGGTTATGTATGTATATATGTATGTATGTATGTATGTATGTATGTACATATGTATCAGTATGTGCATATGTGACTGACTGTGCATGTGCACGCACTGACCTCCTAGCTCCATTAAAAAGGTTCTTTTAGTTACTGCCTCCCACCCCATAGCCGGCCTCATGTACACAGACAAGCCACTCAGAGCTGTATGCTGGAATGTGTTAGAAGACTAGCTCTCTTACGCCTTCCCAGATTCCAGCTCTTTCCTCATCAGAGCTAAGCCCCTCTCTACCCCGACAAATTTGAACATCAGGTATGTTCATTTTAACTAAGACTTGATGTAAGGTGAATCTATTGATTGTGAGTTCTTGATGCATGACCAACTGAACTGATTCAACTTTGTGGATTTTTGATCTGCAGTTTGGGAAGCCAGTATTTTATTTTAATAGCCTTTAATTGATGATGCCACATATTGCTCTAAATACAGCTGTTAATTCTATCAACAGTTTTGCTTTAAACAATAAGCCTGAATCAATTCAGCTGTGGACTAACATTTATATTTACATGGCTAAGTGGGTAGCACTTTTGCTTCACAGCAAAAATGTCCTTGTTCGATCCCCAGATGAGGAGGTCCAGGTCCATTCTGTGTGGAGTTCACATGTTCCCCCCATGTCTGAGTGGGTGTACTCCGGCTTAAACGATTTCCTTGCACAGTCCAAAAGTGTACTGATGAAACTTGTGTAATGACTAAACATTTCCTGTCATGAATTACACCAAAGTGTAAAAGTAAGAGTCCACTGCGTGGACATAAACACCAGCACTAATAAATAGCATATTTTGATTGTATATTTTGATCTGTAATAATCTGTTGTTGCGTGTGGGTCTGTGTGGAGAGATAACAGAGTCAAAAGAGAAAACTGCAATGTTTTCATCTACGAAGTCTAAGCAAATGTGCTACTTTGTACTGAAAGCTTGAGATGTAAACATGACTCGCTCTTAAACATGACCTTTAGATAAGAAACGGTGCTTTGTAGAATGTTTACCTGTTTACATTATTGATGCTGTCATAAGCTTATGCATAATTTGAATCATCTCTGAATCGTCTCTCTCCATATGCTGCAGATTTACAACATTGATGGTAGGAGCCCATATGTTTGAATAACAATGTTTGAATGACTCTAAAATCGATGAATAATCTAAGGCAGGATGTACAGTGCCTTGCAAAAGTATTCACCCCCTTAGCTTTTTAGTGTACGTTGGTGAAGTGAAATGAAAAAATATATAAATAAATTTGTGGAAATAAAAATCGGCATGTATTCACTTCCTTTGCTCTGAAAACCTTGATAAATTCAGGTGCGACCAATTACATTCAGAAGTCCACCTGTGTGCAATCTAATTGCCACATGGTCTGTCAGTATATACACACCACAGAGGCTGCAACACCATTAAGCAAGAGGCACCACTAACCAAACACCATAAAGACCAAGGAAATCTCTAAACAAGTCAGGGACAAAGTTGTAGAGAAGTACAAGTCAGGGTTGGGTTGACCCCTATGACCACACTAAGCTGTACACTCCATAGAGCTGGGTTTTATGAAAAACCCTTTACTTACAAAAATAGGAAGGCCCATCTTGAGTTTGCTAAAAGGCATTTGGGAGACTCCCCAAATGTATGGAGGAAGGTGCTCTGGTTAGATGAGACCAATATTTAACTTTTTTCAGCCACCAAGGAAAACGCTATGTCTGGCACAAAACCAACACATATCATCACCCCAAAACACCATCTCCACAGTGAAACATGGTGGTGGTAGCATCATGCTGTGAGGATGTTTTTCAGCAGCAGAGACTGGGAAACTGGTCCGAGTCGAGGGGAAGATGGATGGTGCTAAATACAGGGATATTTTTGAGCAAAACCTGTTTCGGTCTGTCAGTGATTTGAGACTGGGATAGAGATTCACCTTCTACAAGGACAATGACCCAAAGCTTACTTCTAAAGAAACACTCAAACTAATATGGTTTTTGTGATCTCTAGTCAGACCATGTTTTAATGAGACATTCCAGTACAGGGAAATGTCAGAAATATGTATTATTAGTTATGCCCACTATGCCCCCACCTTGGGTATGTTGTGGTTCAGCATAAGAAATTAAATGGAAATTTTTTGGGAGTTTTGAGTAAGCTGCATATGACTAACAAAGCCCAGCAAATGACACATAAATGTTTAGAAATGTAGCTTAATATTCATCCAATATTAGTTGTACACAATGAACATACATTTTAATAGTTTTTTTTTATCTTATTAAGTATTTTTAAGGATGTTTACTAAATCAACACTCGCAGCTATAGCTTGGTGGTTAGAAAACTTGGCTTTTGATCAGAAGGTGATCGTGACAAGTCACGACTGAAGTGCCCTTGAGCAAGGCACCTGACCTCTAACTGCTTCCCAAGTGCCGTGGCTAGGGCTGCCAACCGCTCCGGGAATGTTTGCTCACTCCCCCTAGTGTTCACTAGTGTGCATTTGTGTGTTTCACTAGATGGATTGGGTTAAAATGTGGAGACAATTTCACTGCACAGTGATGAAAATAGTTATCTAAATCTGAAAAAGTAGCAAAAATGTTAGGTCACTCAACCAGGTCACACATACTTCATTAGCTACATCTAAAGGTGGTTGGAAGTGACCAAAGCCCCACTATGGACTGTCATCTTGTCTGAGGTGTATTTTTGCCTAGGTGATAGAAATTTCAATTAACTGAAACTTGGGTCACAACTAACTTGCTTACTAAACAAGAAAATATCAGTGCATAAGTGATCCTCATTTGTGACAGGCTTGAAGGAGGGTGTTTATTTAAATAAAGTTTTAAAATAAATTTGTCTGTGGAAGTAACAAGTCGTTCAATTACCACAAGCATAGGTTGTGGCATCCTGGCTCCTAGGGTAGCACTGTCCCCTCACAACGAGCACGTCCTGGGTTTGATCCGCAGGTGGAGCTGTTTGGATCCTTTATGTGTACAGTTTGCATGTTCCCCCCTTGTCCATGTGGGTTTCAATTGTGATGTTTTTTTGGTGAATTTCAGTGATGTTATCGACCAGTCAGGTTTCTGCTAAGGATAACCAATCATTTCAGCCACTAGAAGGTGCACTAGACAATGTGCTCTACGTGCCTGTCCGCAGCCCAGATAAAATAAAGGATGCCTCATTAAAAAGTACACCTGCCTTAACACAGTGCAAAATCAGGAATATGTAACAGAATAAATTACTGTGGCAACTTTAAATGAAGGAGCAGCTGCAGGGGGGGTATATTACTTTAATTAAGCAGTTCATAATTTTGATTATAATCAACAGTGCTTTAAATTAGAAGCAACTGAACACAGTTCAGGTCTTCTTTAATTAAAGTGCATTTTTTAAGTTAATTATCATTATCACTAAGCCTTCAAGATCCCAAATTCTGCATTTTATGTGCTTTCAAGGTTAATTATGTCCTCAATTGTTATATTTCAAATTTCTTACGTAAACAATATTATTATGGAAAATATGAACCCAAGATACAAAGGAGGAAAATAAGTATTTGATACACTGCCGGTTTTCCCACCTACAATTAATGTAGAGGTCATTTTATCGTAGGTACACTTCAACTGTGTGTGCAGAATAAAAAAATAAAACCCATAAAATCCCATTGTATGATTTTTAAATAATTAATTAGCTTTTTATTGCATGATATAAGTATTTGATCACCTACCAACCAGCAAGAATTCTGGCTCTCACAGAACTGTTAGTTTTTCTTCACGAAGCCCTCCTTTTGGCCGTATTAATAGGACCTGTTTGAACTCGTTACCTGTATAAAAGACACCTGTCCACACACTCCAACCTCTCCACCATGGTCAATACCAAAGAGCTGTCTAAGGACACCAGGGACAAAATTGTAGACTTGCATTTTTATTCTGTCTCTCACAGTTGAGGTGTGCCTACCATAAGTTAATTACGTGTGTTATTATGACTCAATTCCTGCATTTCAGGAGAATTAATACAATTAAGGGCAAGTAATAGGCTTTCAAAACAAATTTATAATAGGGTGGTTAAATGGTCCTGGATAAAAGTCCTGGATTTGAACCCCAACATAAGCAGTAACAGGAATAGCATGAGCAGTTACAAGTAAAGTGAGTATGGACAGTGTTCCAAAGAAAGTCAGAAGTAGTTTGGATTTCCTAAACCTATAATGCATATTATTGCGAATAAACCACATTCATTCAGACTGCAGAAGAGATGTTTTACACCCAGTGAAGTTTTGTGCTTTATTTCCGTCTGGATCAATACAGTATCTATCTATTTTAAGTAATACATAACTTTTAGCAAGCATTGGTTTCTTTTGGCTTGGTGATTAGAGAACTGGGCTTGCGATCGGAAGGCTGCCGGTTCGATTCCCAGAGTCGACAGGTCACGACTGAAGTGCCCTTGAGCAAGGCATCCAACATTTAACTGCTCCCCAGGTGCCATTCCTGGCACATGTGCGCACTGCCCCCTAGTGTTCACTAGTGTGTGTGTGTGTTTTACTGCACAGCTTGGGTTAAAATGTGTAGGACAAATTCAACTGTGTATAAAGCACAGTGGTGAAAATAGGGTTCTAAATTCTGATACAACATGATTGTTTTTATTTGAACAGGACAGTTATTTATGTATATTTCGAGTGTATTCAGCTTCATTGTAATGTGTTAGAGAACAGCAATGTGCTCGTCTGATAGTCGGTAGCGTTTTAATAAGATTTAATTATTAATTGAATTATTATTAAATCATTTATTTTCAAAAAATTCAGACATAAAGCTGATTAAGTTTAACAGTTTAGGTTTTAGGGAGATTTTACGCTAAACACAGAGAAATACAAGAATCTGAGTGTCATGTCTGAATCTTTGTTAACTAAACTGTAAAATCTGTTTTTTTTTGTGTTGCTTTGTGTAATTTGCATACTATATTATGTAATTTTAATAAACATTGGAATTTTTAAAAACAGCAATAGTTTATTTATATTCTTTAAAAACATATTTTGTATACACTGTTATAATGTAAATTTTAAATGCATCTTCAAACAGCTTTTGGGTAATTTATGTATAGAAGGTAGAACCCAAAGCTGTGAAAACATACTAACTTATATGGTATGTCACAGCAGCATCCTGGTCAGGGTTGTAGTGGGTCCAACTTCCATAATACCACTGGGCATAATGTACTTTCAAAGCTAACCAAAGCTAACACCCCCGACATAAACAAGCATGTCTGTACGTAAAATTCTTAGCAGCTACCAGCACTGGGGTTTCAAACCCTGGATCCATTTTGAAGTGGGTAATTTAGTGTTCCAAGCCCCTAAAAAATAATAAAGCACTTCCCTAACCAATGCAAATGCCTGCGTATAAAGGAATTAGAGCCATGTGACTACCTCTGTAGCAGATTTTTTAAAAAGTGGATCAAGAGTTCTGTGTTTAATATCCCCAGCATCAGCGCTAGCCAAGCAGACACCAACACTGGCCAAGCCAAACATATGGGATTCAGCTGAAGGGGTCCAGTTTACTAAGACAGCCCTCTTGTTTAAACCTTTAAGAAGTTGGTATAAACGTGCTTAAAAAAAGATTCAGCCACCATCAGAAAAAAGCATGGATTCAGTGAAAACACTGCCACCTTTCACCCTACAAGTTTAAAAGCATGTTTGGTTTTAAAATGTGTACAAACCTTCGTCATCGTTACTTGCCATATTCATCCCTCCCTAAGAAGGAACTAAAAGCAAGAATTATTTTCCCCCAGATGCAAAAGTCACAAAGTCTCTGAAGGAAAGAAATCATTTTCTGTATTTTTCAGTGCAGTGAACCAGACAGATTGAAAGTTTTCCCGACATTAAGTAGAAATAAGTGATGTTCTTTTAACTTTGATTTTGCTATACTTCATACAGTGCACCTAATTAGATATACCAAAAGGCAAAATCATCAACTAAATCAACAAGCTACATCAATAACTATTAGTGAATACAACTGTTGTGTGTGGTTTAGGGGGCAAAACTGGAAAATGGAAAACTACTCCATTCCTAATCAGCGGAAACACTTACTTCTGAATCCTTAAAATCCCTTCTTTTGTATATCTGTAGAATAAAGAGATTATATCAAGGAAACAGAGAAAACACTGTTTGCTTTCAAATAAGCTAAAGGTATATAGTACACAAATAGTGTCCAAACCCCATTTTTTGTATAATTTTTCATATTATTTTGCCTAATGGAATAACAAGTCACTAGTTAATAGTCTTAAATAAAGACACATATCTAGACACTTTACAATTTACAAAAGAATTACTATTAGCACTTCCTGATATAAGTTTGGATAAACTACAATTTTCTCCTTGATCTAGGTCTTTGATTTATTTTTGCCACAAGTACTAGGTCAGTCTTCTATGAATCACACTTTAGCTGCTTTCAGACTCTGCTTGATGCTGAAAAGAGTCATTGAGCTGAGCCAATATTAGGTGAAAAATGTATTCACTCCACATGGCTGGTTTTGGAATTCACACATGAAAACAGTTCAGAAAGTTCATAAACTGGTTAGGTTTGTAGACCAAGGCCAGGTAAAAATCTAATTTAAAATACAATAAATGCATTCAGCAGTGGTAGTAAAGTCACTTTACTCTAAAGACCACTTTGTAATCCCACTGAGCAGCTATTTCCACCTAAATAAGACCTGGTTTTGCACAGTGAAAATTTGGTTGTTGGGCACAGTATGGACGATTAAAACGTTGCGAGTACTTGACATTAATCTCCTTCAACATTCAAGAGACACACCGAGGATTATTTTGGTACGAGTCCTTTATAACTATTATTATTGTTATTAATACTATTATTATAAATGTATTCATTGATTTATTGTTTGGTTGTTGAGCAGAGTATGTATGTTTAAAAAAATGTGAGTACTTTTCTTATTAATACTATTATTATAAATGTATTCATTGATTTATTTTTTGTTGTACCACCACTTTATCCTATTAATAGCTGTGGTGGGTCTGGTTCATTGGTGAAAGGCAGAAAACACCCTGGACAGGTTGATAAACTTGACAAACTTTTACTTCATTAATGTTAAAAGATCCACCAGCTCACCAGTGCTCACTATTCATAGTCCACCTGAGCAAAAACTAAAAGAAATATCCACTAGTCTGCTGAGCACTGCAGACATTGATAAATCCAGCAATCAGATCAGTCTCTACATATACACTTTCTGAGAAGTCCCCCAAAACAATATATATATATTTTTTTTAAATCAATGTGCATTGTCAACCATGAAGAATGCTTGATAATAATTAGGCTAAAGAAGCAGGACCCTTCAAAGACCTCTGGCAGAGGAACTGAGAAACTGATTGGAGGAACATCAGTTGCTGCAGTCATGTACAATGACTTTGATGAATGTAGCACCACTCATTTGTAGTACTAGCCTCTAGACAAAAGATGTGGTGTGGCGCAGACAGCTGTAGCACTAGGCCAACTGCCAACATGCCAATGTGAATCTCTGCCAAGAGTCCAGCAGAGCAGCACAGACAGTTTGTGACAGAAAACATGACCTCTTTTTGTCTTTTTGTAATACAATTACAGGTGGAAAATTAAGTAAAGGAATGTTCTTTGCGAATCAGAATGAGCACAAACATCCATGCTGTTCATCTATGTAAGGTTGCAATTATTGTCTCTATTTCTTTTTTTAATTAAAATTTTATAAATAACAAAGAAAATGTCACAGATGTGAAACAGTGGTATGCAAATGTGGTATGACAAAAACTCTCCCTAATGAAATATAAAAACAAGTTAACCTGAAAATAAAAGGGCCACCAATACCATCAGAAAGCATAAAGCAAAAGTGTGAACTGATTTATTATTTTTATTCATTTTTCATTTTGCCCCCACCTTGGCCGTACCGCACACGTTTGGTTGCCTACCACTTCTTTTCACTTGCATAATGCTGGTTCTGGCTGGAATCTGCTTTGCATCCAGAGAGTAAATCACTGACCTCCATTATTCCCCGTCCCTGTGTAGGCACCTTCAACCAGCCAGCAGACAAAGCAACTGTAGCAAGAGTGAGGAATCCCTTCGGCAGCAAACCAGAAAGATTTTGAGAAAGCTTAAAATTAACTAAAACTGATGGGCTAGTGTTATTTGTCATAATTTCATTCATAATTACACGGCAGCACAGTGGTCATCAGCTCCAGTCACTGTCTGTGGTGTTTTGCAGCTATGCTGATGGGTTTTATCCCTTCTAAAACTGGTCTAAAGATGGAACCCTGCACCTACAGGACAATTTAGAGCCTCATCTTTGCCTCACTTTCATGTCTTTATACTGTGGGAGGAAACCGGAGTTCCCAGAGGAAACCCGCAAAGACACAGGGAGAACATGTAAACTCCAAACAATAGGACCTGGACTACCTCACCTGAGGATCGAGCCCAGAACCTTCTTGCTGTGAGGTGAGACAGCTACCCACAAAGCCACCATGCCACCCTATTGTGTGCATAATCTATTTTCCATAATTATATTATGATTATTTTATATTGTGAAGTATAAAATTTCTTAAAAATGTAAAGAAAAAAATACTTGTGGCTGAAGTGGATATCGTCCAAGCAAAAAAAGTTATGCTGAAAAGTCTGAATAAAGACTTGTTGTAAATAAACTTTGCCCACACAAGCATCCCACACGTTTAGTCTAAATGGTAAAGCACACAAGAACCTTGGCACTTACCCAGACACAGCTCCACTCTAAACACGACTTACAGAACCAGATCTATTCAAATAAAAATTCTCATGAATATTACTTCATTTCCTTTACCATGTTTCAGCTAAGTCACCTCTGAAACTTGTATGTACCTGTATATGAACCCCCCAAGAACTGTTCACAAGGCTACAACATGCTCTTATGTCAGCAATTTCTATTCCTTCTGCATCTCCTCCAGATGGGGCTCAATTCATTCCTGTACCCCCCACAGACATCACAGCCCCCCAAAACAAGATTGTGCATAAAGACTTCCAGAGCTGTAGTAGCATTAATTAAGACCAAAGAAAATACACCTAGCAAAGGCAGAGTGCCACTTAACATCAAAGGCCTTCTTCCAGTGCCTACGGTTTTATTCACTTTGCTGAGAAGTACTTCAGGCTTCAGCAAATAAACCTGTTCTAATAATGACATTCAGACCATAGAAGGATTTCAAAATATATTAATGACATGCTTGGCCTTGATAATAAAAAAGAAAATACGGTATCCAAGAATACTGAAAAATATCTTGCGTGGAATATTAGCATACATTTTCAGTGCATGGCAGAAAATGACACATTAAAATTTGAAAATTCAAATTAAACCTATTTGTAGTTGCTTTCTAGTCAAGAAAAAATTATCTACATACATATCTAAATAAAAGAAATTTATTCATTCAGTTACTTCTGAATAGTTTAAATGTTAACATTTGTTTTGTTTAAATGTCTACATAATTAGCTACAATTAAGTGTTTTCTTCTTACTCGCCTCAGGAATACATTCACAGTAAATGACAGTGAAACTAAGCAGCAAGAAAACTTACTTTTTTACAAAATTACAATATTTTGCATCGTGTTTAATTTCTGCTTTGGTATCGCATCAGTAAATTATGCTAGTTCACTGCTACTGAGATTCAAAGTTGGAATATCAGCTGTGCTACTGGCCAGTCTGGCATCCAAACTGACTTGACTGAAGTGGGTTTGCACAACATAGCTATTTGTGAGGTGCACTTGTCAGTTCTCATTGCAAGTACCGGGGAAGAACGGTGGTGAGTAGTACTGTCCTCTCACAGCAGGACAATGGTACAGCCAACAACCACAGTTGTTTAGCAGTAGCACTGCTTTTTATCTAAAGGAAAGGAGATCAAATGCATCCAGACTCTGTGTAACTTCCCTGTCAAACTGCAGTTTATCCATCCTGTAAAAAAATACATGTTTTGCCAGAGCAAAATGAGCTCTTGCTCATGTGTTGGTTGCACCCCTGAGGATTGAGGGCTAAAGCTCATTTGTCAGCATTCTGGAACACCCCTCAGTTCAACAGCTCTGAAATGAATTGGAACACATGCTCTATGTATTGGATGGATTATTGCAGCCCTTTTGTCTCATGTTTTTTTTCCCAATCATTTCCAGTTCCCTGGTTGTAACTTCTCCCACCTCTTGCATAACATGCTTTGACTGAAGAGAGCCTTAGGCTCTTACACACCACAGTGCCTTTGACATACATTTATTTTTACCTACTGAAAGCAGTGTCTCACAAAGAACTGTAGAATTTTCCAGGCAACATACTTTATGTTTGCAGTGGAAATCAGTAACTGAGTTAGTTGCAAAATCAGCCAGGTCAATGTACAGCTGAAGATCTCAGTGGTGGGGGACTAGCTTATTTGACTGCTGTGCAACCCAATTACTTTTTTCATGTATAGAAGCATATAATTCAGTATTTTTCACTCCAGCTTCTAATAATAGTCCAGTTGTTACTTCAATCACTGAAACTAATAATGTTTAATGAAGGTCTTGTTAAGTTATTCTACAACAGACATCATCTAGTGCTGTAAAATGAGGCTCTGGAGACCATCTGCATGATTTAGGACACGCCAAGCACCATGTTGTCTCCATGTGCCAAAACTAAAAGATTTATAAGGAATGTATATGTTGCGTAAAGAGAAGTCAGAAGGCTGCATACTTTGTTGGGGGAAGTGAGGGTAGGCCTGTATCAAATGGTATACAACTGTCTAAAGACACTGCAGTCTATAACCAACTAGTATTGTTTAGATTAAGAGAAGCCATCACTAGAGATGCAACAATACACTCTACCCACAATGTGATACGATTTACAATACTTTAAACAACATGAAATTGAAGACAAACTGTTATTTAAATTATTATGGAAAAAGTTTTTGTTATTATATTTGATTTATCATATTTCCTGGGTATTTACAAACACAACCAAAATGATGGATTCATGTTTTTTTATCTTTTAAAAGCACAAGAACTGTTTAAAGTGAATATGAATTCATCTTAAATGAATTACTGGTTTTTGATCAGTGCCCCAAATGAATCGATTATTATTGATTCTTGCTGAAGAACCCCTTACATTCATAGCTATCGCTGTAACAAGTAATGACATTATCAGTTATTGTTACACAATTTAGACTATTTGTTGATTAATAACATGACCATAAACATATAATTGAAGCCACTTCATTAGGAATGAATGTCATTATACAGTTTAAAGATTTTTTTAACCAACCTCCAAGGTATTACATTTCCCATCACACCAGAACGAGAAGGAGAGATCGTGACAAGTCACAGAAAAACTTTGAAAACATCCAGTGAGTAGCATGATAGTGGGCAAAAAACCACCAGAAAACCATTTATTTCCAAATGGTGGTGATAATATACTGGTGTGTGGAATGTGTTCTCTTATGTCAATTAAGTATCATGTAAATGTGATAGTTTAATATATTCCAAGCTTTCAACCCGCAGGACTGACCATTGAGGGAACTCCTTACATATTTTTCGATAGGCTAGCTCATATGAACAACGTCTATAAAAGTGTGTCCTCCCAACATGCCATTTATCATCAGTCTTTCAGTAATTCATTGGGATTTGAGTGGGCAAGCATAACAAAATTTATTGGATTGTTATGTGAATACTTTTATCTGCCTCCAGCTTCAAATATGTCATGTCTCAAAACACATGTTCTCTCAAACTGCCCATAAAATATGTAGAGCTTGTCCTGGTATCACACTTGCTCTTAATTATTTTTAATTGTCTAATACTAATTTTATAATTAAAATTATCTGTCTTGTAATTAAGTCTTTGTCCTGTCCTGGACTTACATTGGTCTAGATCATTCCTGAATTTATTTATTTTTAAATCATAGAATTGTCTTATTCTCAGCTCTCAGAACTGAAGACAAAAATAAATACTAGACTGATCTGTTTCAAGCCCACCCCCTATTTAAAGAGACAAAAAAAACTCACCAGGCCATCACAGTTGTTAATGGCAACAGAAGCTCCAGGCACATCAGTTATGTCTCCTATAAAATTGCAGTCTGACTTTAACTGTTCTCTTTTCAGAATGCTCACTGAGTGAGTACCATTTTCTGTACTGTTGCCAGGCTCTGGTGTCTCGTCATGCCACTCCACTGTGGCTCCAGGTGCCACAAGTCTGCTATTAGGCCAGAGGCGCAGGTGAAATTCTTTGCCAAAAGCAGTGATATTAAAGAAGAGTCTCTCATCTGTTGGCTCTGAACCAGATGGCACATTGCGCTTAACACGCTGCTTATGATTGGCTGAGAGAAGGTGGGACAAAAAGCGTCCCCCTGAGTCTGTGCTGATAGGTGTAACCAGGCCATACTCCTTCAGACGACTCTTCAAGAAGTCTGATAAGATTGTAGAAAGAGAAAAACAACACAGTTTAGTTCTTCCTGATGGGATAAAACCTTTCAATGATGATTTTTTTGCTGTAATTTCTGAAACTAAATAATGCCTTGGTTTCAGGTTAAAGATGGGTCAATTGGATATCTTAATTTAATTCAGGCCTACTTCAATTAATATAATTCTGTAATTCATCTGAATGTTTATCATAACAGAAAAAGAAAGTTAAAGGTCCTCATAAAGTCTAATTTCACACAACTTTCTGCCTCATAAAAGCAAACATACAGGAAGACTTTGTGAAAGGAAAATAATATTGTAGCTGCTGTAGCCAAGAGTCTGTGGGAACTTGGCAATGGGAGAAATAAAGCAAATGCTTTTAAAGGGTAAGGATAAGTCCTGCTCGAAAGAGAGCAAAGCAAATCACAATATGCAAAGCAGTGAAGAAATTAGAATCAATTGTGCTGATTCTTAATCAAAGGTAGATTAATATAGTGGCTCAAAGAATTTCAAATAATCCAAATTATTTAAAACAGTATAATAAAAAAATCTAAACAATACACTATACAATACAATAAAATACAATATCTACCTATCTATCTAGATAGAAAGGACAGTAAGGAGGATATTTCTGGACTGAATGGACTGAATCAGTGGAAATCTTTAAGAGGAAATAGGTTTGCTAGCCAATACACTGCCAATAAAAACAGCATAAAGTTGCAATGTTTATAGAAAACCTTTTAACCTGGAGGGCATCGCTGCACACAAGTCACAGGTGACTGTCATTAAGAGAATGACAGGTCACTTTGTGACTCCATGCTGCCTCTGCCAATCATAGGACACACAACAATACAGTCTTGCGTGGGTGGGTGGGTACATGGGGGGACTTTCATTCTGCATCCACCCTATTACAGAAATACAGTTAAACATGTAGGTCTACTGGCCTAATTGCTGTAGGAACATTACAAAACATTAATATTGGAACACATACAAAGACAACATTTTGGGTAGTTTTTGACCCCCGATACCCCATTTATCAATCAAAATGTATTTCAAATACTATATCGTCAATTATGTCTGTCTAGACACCCAACCAGTCAATAGCACCTGGCTATAAATTATTGTCCTTACAATTACTATCAAGTTCAAATAAAACTATGACTTACCTTCTTTATTTATATCCCCAGCCTATAACAAATAAGAGAAAGTTTAAAGTTACAAAATGCAAATTGAATTATTTTTTAAAATAGGTAATGTTTAATCTAAAATGGCCTAGTTTTAGTTTTTTAATATTTAAAAGCATTAAACTATTATGATTCACAGAGCACAAAGTAAAGGGGGTAGACGCAATAGCAGAGTCAACACGAGTTTATTAAAATATAATTAAATAAAGACAGCGATTAAAAATGGAAGAAAATAAAAAAACATCAGCCCTCGTGGCAGCTGAACCACTGCAGGAAGCGAGTGTGCCCCGGGGCTCAAACCACGGACTTCTAGGGTTGAGTGAGGTGCATTCACACTGTGCCACGACAAACCCGGAAGTCCGCGGCTTCGGAAGATGTTTTAGCACTGATGGCGGTGGCTACGCCGACAACCCCGGGCGGGGAGCTCGCTCCTGTAAAATAAAAACCAAACAACACAAAAAACGAACCAAACTTAACAAAACAGAGAGATTCCCTGATCACTGGGCTGACGGCTCTGACCCAGCTCTGTGGCAGTAGACCCGAAGCTTGGCCAGCAGAGGGGGCCAGAAACTGGCAAGGGAAGACTGGCTCATGAGGTCTAAGGCTTCCTCCGTGTCCTAGCACCCAATGGATAAGGTGCGACGCACGGTGCAGCCTTTTTAGCGGCCCTCGGACGGTGGCTGCCGAGCCGGCTCTGTACCTAACATCCAGTGGTGCTGCGGACCTCTCAGCCATACGCCCCGAACCCTGTTGGGCCCGAAGGATACCAGTCTGTCCCTAACCCACCAATGACCAGGACACCTACACGCAGATGAAGCGTGCCTGAGCGGAAGTGCATGCAAAGTGACGGTACCGAACTGAGTGCTGCACCCGGCTTTATTGGGGAACGGCAGGTGTGAGCACTCAGCCCAATTAGGGCAGCTCGCCACTTAGGGAAGGCAATCTGTAATGCCAACCACACTGGAAGCCGAACTGCGGTTCAACAGCATGGTTGGTATCGTAACATAAACTAATAGTATTTACAGAAGAAGCCCCTCAAACATTAAAACAGCAGTAAAGAATCTGTAGCATGAAACATTCAGGATAAAGTGATATTTTAGCAGAAGTGTGTGGAATAACTAATCAGTTAAATAAACTTCTATTCAATACACACCAGATGTCAGTTTCAAAGTCAGACTGGGCTCTTTTGTTTAAATTTGAATTTTTACAGACACGACAAATTAAACTTAGCACTTTCTCTCCTTCTAATTAAAAATTGAAACTTAAAAATGAAAACTTTTTACTATGAGTTAATGTTAGGGAGGTGGCATGGTGGCTTGGTGGGTAGTACTGTCTGAGTGTCTAGCTTCAGGGCTCTTCGGTTTACTAAATTGTCCATGACCGTGTTCTATATAAACCGGTGTGATGAATATCTACCATGTTCCTGTCAAGAATGGAACCAAGAGTGTAAAACATGACATTAAAATCCTAATGATCAAACAAATGTCAGGAACATGTCAAGTATTGTTGTAAATCACAAGATTTATCACAACACGATCTTATATAGATTCTCTGAGCCAACTATATGCAAGGTAGCCACACATCATGTATAAACACCTAGAACAACCAGTTCAGTATTCACAATGTAGATTGTATAGTCCAGACAGTTCATCTATAATACTAAATACACAAATTATTGGAATAATAGATATTTACTTGGTATTGTAACATTTAACTTTTTCACCTTTTTAGTTGGCTATGTTACACCCACATGTCAAAAACTGTTTATTATATTTTAAAAAATTATTCTGTTTAAAATTGTAATGTGTAATATTGTCAATCATTCCTGATCTAAATATATAAAAATCATTTAGTATTGACTGTTGTGTTCTTTATTATTATAACCGGAGTCTTGGTGTGTTCTCATTAAGAATCTAAGAAATTAATTATTTTCTTTACTGACAGCATAACCCAAACAATTACTTATTTCTAACATCCCTAGTAACCAGTTTATGTAGGGTAAAAATAACCAACACTACGAATTTCAGTTAACACTAGCAGTGAAGTTAATTAATCTTAGAATTTAAGATGACGTGCTGGCCAAGTTGTAAGTGTACGTGTTGCTTGGTAATGTTCACCAGAGACTTGCATTCACTTACAATCCTATGAATTTTTCATCCCTTGATATTGGGTTTATTATGAATACACCTTTAAAATATAAAGAAAAAATAATGAATGTCATTATTAACAGTCCAATAAATGTGTATGTGTTGCCCTGTGATGGATTCATGCATTGTCCATGGTGTGCTGTACTCATTTTTGTACAAATTTTTGTGTTTGTTTGTTTATTTGGGATTTTAACATTATGAGTTTACACTTTCATGACAGGAAATTGTTACTCATTACTCATTACACAAGTTTAATAAATAAACTGGTTATATTGAAGACAGTCATGGACAATTTTGTGTCTCCAATGCACCTCAATTGCATGTTTTTTTACTGTGGGAGAAAACCAGAGCACCCGGAGGTAACCCACGCAGACACAGGAAGAACATGCAAAATCCACACAGAAAGGACCCGGACCGCCCCACTTAGGGATAAAATCCCAGACCTTCTACAAATTTTGACAATTAAACCAGTCTATTCAGCTGCAACATCACACAAATTAGTGTAAATGCAGAAAACTGCTCAGAACTAAATGATTCCATGACCACCTATTTATACGCTTAAATCAGCTGGACCGCTGTGACACATAACACATGTTCAAAAGGGAGAGATAGATTGGATATGAAATGACCTTAATCACACAAAATTATGACTGAAAAAAAATGGAATATGTACACTTAATATCAGAACTGTAACACTTCGCATATGTCTGTCTTGTGTGTTTGTTTGTTTTTGTTTAAATAAAATTTTAATAAAATCCAAAAGTTGAAGTGACTGGTTAAAGTTAAGTAAAATTTGAATAAGTTTTTGAACCTATATGTTAAACCTTTCAGCTCCTGACAACTACATTCCTGGCTGGGACAGGGGTGTAGTACAGCTGTTGGTTACCAACTAAATGATTGCCCTTAAGCAAGGCCCTTAATCCAGGGGCACAATACAATGGCTGTCCTTATGCTCTGATATGTCTATATGTAAATATGAAAAAGGGCATTCCATCTGCCTAAGATTATCCTTATTCTTGAGTCTGCTAGTGCTGCAGTGTCATTTTCATACTGACATGTAATTGTGAGTCAGGGATTACTAATAAATGCCAGAAAACACTGAGCTAAATTCAACTTTTACTTTCTATTCAAAGTGTCTGGAGTTCTGTGAATGCCTCCAGTGTTCTATTCATTCAAGGTAGATCAGATGTAAAATTTCAAGAACGTTATTCAATTTATTTAAACTTCTAGTAAAATCACTGGCCTGCATTTGATACATTTAGTCCATCTGCTGCCTCTTCACAATGCAGAGAAGTTTACATCGTCCATAAACACATTTGGAATAATGTAATCTTATTAGTTATCTTAGCTTTAAAGTGATGATTAACGTGCTAGGATGATTTTACCATTAAGTGTTCCATACAGACAGGCAGTCACAGGATAGCTACATTCACTTATTTATTAATTTACTTTTTGAGTGGGTAAAGTAAAACTGCTTGGTTTTAGAAATAAAAATAAAATAAACAAATGACATTGCACATTCAAGAAATGTGAAATCCGATCGTTATTACGTACGGAATATCGTGATATCAGCATTTGAAGGTTTAATGCTAAAGTAATTTCACAGATAAATGGTTGAGCATATATTGCTATATTTTCTCTTTTTCACTTTTAAACACGCAGTCCAAATCATGACCATATAACATTACTAAACAGGTTCATTCAGACGTGGTGTGAAGTCTATTGGTCTACATGTAGCTGCCAAATGCTTAGCTGTCAACTCTGAACGCTGTTCTTGACCTTCTCAAAAAAACTCCAAACTTTTCGGAAAGTTTCTTCTCATTTCACACAAACGAAAAATTAAACGGTGAACTTACCAAAACGGTTGAGGTCAGAACCACTAATGTGAAAAAGCTGAGTGGCCGTGCGCCCATCATGAGTCCGCTTTTCTTTCAACCTTTTCCCCTCAGCTTGAAGAAAAACTAAAGTTTAAGTCTTCCAAAACAAAAACTACCACTGGGGCGCTAATATATATATATATTAACTTACGAACCCGCTTAAAAAGTAAGCGTAGTTACATCAATTGGAGGTTACAAACCCGGGTCTCTGTATAATTCACTTTATTTTTATTTTAACGAAAAAAAAATACTCCAAATAGAGTCGTGAGGGCTAAAGCTGGAGCCGTGTACTGGACACAGCCGCGTGGAAATGTGTGTGTGTGTGTGTGTGTGTGTGTGTGTGTGTGTGTGTGTGTGTGTGTGTGTGTGTGTGTGTGTGTGT
>JAYDZG010000022.1:9672438-9686494 GCA_034509265.1 Microcambeva bendego
TAATTGCTGCAAAAGGTGGCTCTACAAAGTACTGACTTTAGGGGGGGGGGGTAGTTATGCACACTGAAGTTTTCTGTTGTTTTGTCCTATTTGTTGTCTGCTTCACAATAAAAAAATGTTCAAAACTGTAGGCATGTTCTGTAAATTAAATGATGCAAACCCTCAAACAATCCCTTTTAATTCCAGATTGTGAGGTAAGAAAACACAAAAAATGTCAAGGGTGGTGAATACTTTGCAAGGCACTGTTATTTGCAATATATCATGGTGAAATAGTTTTCAAAAGAGATACGAGATACGGAAAGCATGTGTGGAAGGCCGCTTACTGCCCTCATCCACACATTAGCTCTCAGATGCCCAAAGTATCCACTACTGAACATCTTCTAGTAAAAAAAAACATTTCCATAGTTTGTACAAAATTAAAACGTTTATGCTTATGTAATATTAAAAGCACATTGTAATGAAATTTTTTTAATCAAAAGGGAAACTTAAAGAGGACAACATGTAGCTGTCTCATCACCTGTTCTGACACCTTAAATTTCTGCTTTTTTATTTAGTTTGAGATGTAACACAACATTCTTCACAAGAATGATCTCCATTGTCGGAGCAAATATTGCAAACATTTACATCTTCAGCATTTAGCAGGCACCTTTATCCAAAGCGACTTACAGCACAGTATACAGTCTAAGAAATAAGGATTAAGGGCAAGGCTCAAGGGCCCAACAGCAGTAACCTGGCAGTGGTGAGGTTTGAACCGGTGACCTTCAGGTTACTAGTCCTGTACACTAACCACTAGGCTATGGCTATTTTATTTATCAAGATTTAATAAGGTTTTAGAAAAAGCTAGACATTGCAAAGCAATAGAAACAGTACTGTGTGAACTAATCTTTTCCATTAAATCTGGGGGCATTCAAATTAAAAATTACACCCATGGATAAAATATGCAAGACAGATGTCTCACCCTTTCTCCAGTCATGGCGAATGGAGCATTAAACCACTGCTCAAAGGTGCTGCAGCTCTTGAAGATAGTGGGCAGGAGAAAGTTCAGCAGTGCCCAAAGCTCGGGCAGTTTGTTTTGCAAGGGTGTTCCGGTAAGAAGAAGCCGGCGTGGGGCCACATAATGTGTGTTCAACACCTGGGTGAGCTTGCAGTGGTGGTTCTTCATACGATGGCCTTCATCCACGATCATGTACTTCCAACGAATCTTAGTGTGAAACAAATAAAGAAAGTACAAACAGCAAACATAGAAACAAAAGATCTTTAACAAAATGAGGTTACATTAATAAAAGGGAAGTTGTACTAACTGGTGTACTCTTACCTTGGCTAAAATGTGCTTGTCTTTTATGATGTACTCATATGTGGTGATGAGCACATTGAATTTTCCTGTGCGAAGCTGTGGCACAAGTGACCTCCTCATTGAGGGTGTTCCCTTTGACAAAAACAATCACTGGTTACTTTTTCCTATCAGGTGTTTCTTGTGCTCCACAAATGAGCAAAGTCTAAACTGACCTTGTAAGAAATTTTCACAATAGATGGTGCCCACTTGTCAAGTTCATATACCCAGTTAGACAATGTTCTGCAAAATAAAAATAAATAAATAAAAGTTTATTCTGTAAGGATTATCTGGAAGGTGTTCACAGTGCTTTACTTCTTCTACATTTAGTTATGTTACAGCTTAATTCCAAAAGGGATTACAGTCATTTTTTCTCAAAATTCTACACACAATTCCCCATGATGACAAAATATAAAATATATTATCTGGAATGTTTTCAATTTTAAGAATTGTACATGAGTATTCACATCCTTTGCCATGACACTCAAAGTTGAACTCAGCTGCATCCTTTCTCACTGATCATCCTTCAGTACTTTTGACAACTTGATTTGAGTCCACCTGTTATAAATCCAGATGATTGGACATTATTTGGAAATGCACACACCTGTCTATGTAAGGTTCCATAGCCAGAGCACAAACCAAGTCATGAAGTCCAAGGAATTGTCTGTAGACCTCCGAGACTGGATGCTATAGGGGCAAAAGGGTACAGAAATATTTCTACAGCATTGAAGGTCCCAATGAGCACAGTGACCACCAGGACTCTTCCTAGAGATGGCTGCCCGGCCAATCTGAGGGATCGGGGTAGAAGGCCTTAGTCATGGAGGTGACCAAGAACTCAAGGGTCACTCTGACCGAGCTTCAGCATTGCTCTGTGAAGAAAGGACCATTTCTGCTGCACTCCGCCTACCAGGCCTGTATGGTAGTTTGTCCAGATGGAAGCCACTCCTCAACTGGAGTTTGCCAGAATGCTCGTAAAGGACTCTCAGACCATGAGAAAAAAAATCTTTGGTCGGATAAAACAAAAATTGTCTTACTGACAGTGGTGTGAGAAAGTATTGGGATACAATGCACTGATTTCTCACTGATGTCAAGAAATATTCAGGCCATCTCATATGGATTTCCAGAACAGCTAGACTCAAATTGCAGATATTTTAATACTGGTGAATGTGTCATAACACAGTGCATAAAACCCTTATATGTATGGTGACATGTAGTCAAATTATATTATCCGAGCTAACTGCTGTCCATCAAAAGCACCTACAGTGGTCACAATGGACTTTTAAGGCAATGGAAGAACAGGAACTACCGTGAATCCTGTTTTTTTCAAGATTGTGTTGACAGCCCCAATATGGTACTAGAATGAAATGTAGGGCAATGCACCTCCTTTAGTGTAGTGTGCACTTAGTAGTGCAGTAGCGTGGCTAAAGATGATGTTTTTTTCTTCAACGTTTAACCATGTAGTGATTTTTCTTAAACCAACTAACACTAATGGATGCTGTCTAGGTCTACATCTATATCATAAAGATACATTTTAAAGATCAGATGTGAACAATTTTACAAAACTTTTTTTGAAGTTCACAAATATGAAACATTTCTCATTGTTTTTTGTAATGATGTTCATTACAGATATATTTTTGTCTATTCATTTGTTTAATCCTGGTGATGATTGAAGCAGGTCAAGCTCCAGTGGAAAACACTAGATGCAAGGCAGGAAGTTTCACAGTTGTCAGGGTCCGGCAGGAATTTACTGCAGAAGTATGAAAAGTTTATTTTTTTGTATTTAAAGGGTTAATTGTTTACAAAATGCCTTTATTTGAAAGTCAAGATCAGTATATTGGACTGAATGAAAACAAGGTCTCCAGGGTAGAGATCCTAGATGCAATGGAAATGAGGGTCTGAAGTTCACTTTCAGCAAGCTAGGGTGAATAACACACAATTTGTGAAAGCAGGAATGTGATCAGTTTTTGTTTCAGGTTCTGCACTGGTGGGAAACAGATCTAATCAGTAAGTACAAACACAGAGACTATATAAGGTTTTATAAAACCGGACTGCCATGCATTTAGAACACTCCTGATCAAAATCTTCAAAGCAGATTTTGCATTTTGCATAGTATCTTAAAAAGGCTGTAAGCATCTTAAAAAGGTTGTAAAAATGGGAGCAAGGGAAAAAGGATTTTAAGTAGGCAATTTATTGAAAACAACAGAACTTTAGAGGAAGCCGTATCCTGGTGGTTAGAGAGCTGGGCTTGTGATCAGAAGGTTGCTGGTTTGATTCCGAGCCGACAGGTGCTTGAGCAAGGCACGTAACCTCTATCTGCTCCACCACTCCGTCTATGTGTGCTCAATGCTCTCTAGTGTTCAATAGTGTGATTAACATATCCACCTAGCCAGCTGCTGTTTGACACCCCTGCACAACCTGAAGCTCCATTGTACCATATGAGGAAAAAGCACCCCAAATCATGATAAACACTTAGAACCTTCTAAAGATTCAATTGTGCAAAATGCAAATTCTAGCATTTTTTAACTGGTCTTATGGCGTGTATATACAGCTGTTGTCATACCTTTACACACCCTGAATGATCATGTTATGAATGATAATACAACCAATTTTCTTTAGTTCATGGTAAGTGGTTTGGTAAAGCAATTTGTAACTGAAGATACTCAAATGACCTGGATGGCAGGCAAAACTGGCTTTGTGTTTTAGATCATTGTCATGTTAAAACAACTAAGTGCATTCCCTTTCGTCAGCACCTAGGCTAATGAGTGCAAAATTTCCTCCAGTATTTTCTGATCAAATGCAGCAAACAATTTGCCATCAATTTTGATCAAGTTCTCTATACCTGTGTGGCTCACACATATCCAAAACATCAGCCATCCACCTTAGGCCGTAGATATGATGTACTATTTATCATGGGCCTTCTTGACTCTGGTTGTGGACTGAAAGCTAAATTTCAGTTTGAAATTGTGTTCCAGAAACTTTGAAGCCTGTCTCTGTGCTGTTTGGTTAATTATAACTAATTATAATTATAATTATTATAATTGGGCTGCTTCTTGGCATTGGCATAGTAATGGCTTTCTTCTGGCAACTCAACCATGCAGTTGCCTCATCAGGTGCCTCTTTATTGTGGATCTTTAAACAGTTCTGCAATTCAGCGGACAAAACCTTTTGTTCAGGGCGACCTACCTACCTATTATATATTACAACAAAGCACCGAGACTGATCTACAGTGTGTAGTAAACAAACTCTTACTTTCCTCTGACTCTGGCCTTGTCTCAATTATTTTTCTTCTGGATCTCTCTGCTGCTTTTGATACGATTAACCATAACATCCTCATAACTCGTCTGACACTGGTATTTCTGGCACTGCTCTTTCCTGGCTCAAGTCCTACCAATAAGATCTGCATTTCTTCATTCACTTTGGTAATCATGTTTCAGATACTGCATTGGTGAAGCAAGGGGTACCACAGGGTTCTGTATTGGGTCCACTTCTCTTCATCATTTACATTTCTCCACTTGGTTCCATCATACGCAGACACAAACTTTATTTTCACTGCTATGCAGATGATACACAACTCTACCTAGCCTTCAAACCATCAATCTCTTTCCCTCCCTCTTCTTTCACTGTTTGTATCGAAGAACTACAATCCTGGCTTCATTCTGACTTCCTGCTGCTTAATCCCATTAAGAAAAGTTTCTTGTTGTGGGCATGAACTTCACTCTAAGCCTTCACCAAGGCTCCCCTCCTCATAAACAATATCTTTGTTACAGCTACAAACTGTGCATGTAACCTCTGTGTTCTATTTGACCCTGAAATTTAACACATCACCCTCATCCTTGAAAAAATTAACTGGCTTCCAATTCCCAAATATATTAAATATAAAGTCCTGGTCCTTCAGTCTCGCACCTGCGTATCTCACAAAATTTCTCCCACGTCACACCCCTACACGCAGACTGAGATCATCACACGCTAATCTTCTGTCTACCCCTAGGTTTAGGTTGTCCACCATGGGTGGCTTATCTTTTAGTTATGCCACCCCAGAACTCTCTGCCCGCCGCTATATTTTTCTTTCAGAATTCAAGGTATCTTTAAAAACGTATCTCTTTTAACAACACTTTCTTTCTTCCTCATGATATTCCAATCAAACCTATTTCCCACATTATAATACTTAGTATGTGTGTTTATTGCTGTCTATCCTTGAGTTTGTGAACGGTGCTATATAAATCGAACTTTGGTCCACTCTTCATTGCAAAATTCATTATTTTCCCTTAATTAATAAAGTCCTCATTTACAAACTGCTTTTGTATTTAGTCCAGCTGTCTTTGTCTGATATTCACTTTACTTTGATTATCTGAAACATTTAAGTTTGACAAATGTGAAAAAAACATAAGAAATCTTGTAAGGGGGCAAATACTTTTTCAAAGCACATTAAATATACAAATAAACAACCCTAGAAAAACTGAAAAATCTTTAATGAGAGGAAGCCGTGGCTTGGTGGTTAGAGTAATGGGCTTGTCATCAGAAGGTTGCTGTTTCTGAAGTGCCCTTGAGCAAGGCACCTAACATCTAACTGCTCCTCGGGCGCCGTGGCTATGGCAGCCCACTGCATCGGCCACGTGTGCTCACTGCCTTCTAATGTTCAGGATAGTGTGTATATGTGTATAGTTAGCTTTAAATGTGGAGGACAATTTCACCGCACAGTAATAAAAAGAGTATTCTAAATCTAAAAAAATTCAAACTTATTAAACAGTTGATTTATTGTGAACAATAATAAAATATTTACATTTTTCTCCCATTTGGCAAAAAAATCCATGCTCAATAAGACACAAAGTTGCCAGGGTTGAGAAAGAATGTGCCAGTTTAAACAGAATTCTGCCCTTATTTTCTGCCCATATCCAGGATCAATCCTTGGTATGAGCCTTACGGTGGTAGCCTAGTGGGTAGAGCTTTGGACTATCAACCAGAGATTGGTGGTTCACATCCAGACTCTGCTAGGCAGCCATTGTTGGTTCCTTGAGCAAGACCCTTAACCCTGTCTACTCCAGGGGCTCGTACAATGACCAACCCTGTGCTCTCACCTCAGCTGCCAAAACAAGCTGGGATTTGTGAAAAAATAATTTTGTTGTACCGTATATCTGAATATATGCTATGGCAAATAAAGGCATTTTTAATCTTATTTAATATTAAACCAAGTGTAAAAAACAGAAATGGTGTGTGACTGCTTGTTAGCCCAGTGAGATGTGCGTGTTAGCATGACACTTACGAAAGTGGCACAATAATCAGATATGGACCATTAAGCCTCTTGTTTTCCATTAGATAAGTGATGAGGGCAATGGTCTGGATGGTCTTCCCTAGCCCCATCTCGTCTGCTAGGATGCCATTCAGGTTGTTGTTGTACAGGGAAACCATCCATTCCAGTCCCTGGATCTAATCAGAAAAAAAGAAAAAATATTTTTTTTCCAAACTATGCAGACAGGCTGTACAGTGTCTAGAAGGATCCATCAACTTGTAGAATCCTTAATTTTTGTCACATTATACCATGAAAATAAAGTACACAAACAAATTAAGTATACCTTCTTACAGCTGCATTAACACATCATGGGGAACTATGCGTATTATTTAACTAGTAAAATAGCTGGTTGGTTTATTGAGTAAACATATAAACTAGATTACACACCAGGTTAACTGGCCCACACCTTACATACACTGTAGAAGTAAACACGTTTTTCCATGAGGATGCCAATATTGCTTATTTTACACAGAATGACTGGAAATGTGCTCTGTGAAAGAGCTCTGTGATGAAGTTAAGACAAAGATACACAATTATTTCAGGCTATCCCCTTGTGTACTTTTCTGAGCACTATTAAGAAATGGAAAATCTAGCACCACAAACAACTTGTCAAAATCAAGCTGTCCTTCCAAACTATATGACAGTATCCCCTAGCCAGAAGAATACTGATCAGGGAAGCTACTAAAATCTTTGTAGAACTTACAGGTCTGTACAGCTGAGATTGTTTGATCTGTATATGTGACAACAATCAAAAAAGAATGTGTAAATATTACCCAGTTTAGGTGTTCAAAGCTGGAAGAGATATATCCAATCAGACAAATGGCTTTGTTGAATATGTTCAAAATAAGTTTCTTAGGCTGTAAAAAGAAGATGCTAAAAAGAGCTTATATATTTATTGTCTGTTTCGATATCATTTTCAAAACCGGGTAGGGTCCCTACACTAGACACCACAAATTTTAACAATTACACACCAATTTCGCTCCTTTCTTTTCTATGCTAAATTTTTGACCGTTCTATTTATAATCAACTTTCTAGCTCACTCAGAATAACCTCCATGATCCGTACCAGTCAAAGCAGCACAATCCACAGAAACAGCTCTTCAATGTTACTGAGAAGCTTTATGCAGCCAAACTATCTTCTCAACGGCATTGTTCTTGATCTCTCTGCAGTCTATGGCAATAACAGCAATCTCTTGTCTACTCTCTCCAATCTTGGATGAGCTACTTGGGCATGGCGATGGATGACCTCTGACCTAGAAAGGGCGCTCAAACTATTTGGCATGCACTTTCTCTGTACTTGGCCCAGTTTTATTCTCCATCTACACCCACTCTCTTGGTAAGGTTATTGCTACCCATGACTTCTCTTACCTCTCTAAGATTACTACTACTATGAAGATGATACTGAGCTCATTCTGTCAAAGGTCGCATCTCAGCATATCCGGCTGGAAAGCCAGCTACTTTTATCTTCTATTCGGCCATTTCTCTCGATAAAATCTCATTCTTGGCAGGTGCTCCTACGTCCACTATTAAACCCTCTTTTATGCACCACTATTAAGCACTCAAGCTGACATGTACTTACTTACTCACACTTAATTTCTTGCATACACACAAAAAAACACTTTAACACTAACTGGGTTCAGCAGATTTGTATTTTTGAACTGTAGTGTACATAAAGTCATGTAACTTTACTCTAGAAGCCCTTCTCTACGTCGCTCTGGAAAAGAACATCTGTGATTCTATTCATATTCATATTTATGGTAGATTTGTGGTTGTGTTCATAAAGTAAATAAAATACCTGATATTTTTTTAGTGTGCCGTTCACCAGTAAAGATGACTGCTTTTCTACTCTCTCGATGACTGCATGCGCTACACCATAGTAGGACTGTGAACTGGTCTCTCCTGTTGGAACGCTGTACTCATCATCCACATCCTGTTTGGCAGACCTGCAGACAGTGAGGTGTGGAAAGGTGAGCTTTCAGACAATGGAATCAATAATCAAAACAGTCTAATAATGAATGGGTTATTCAACTCTCCCTCTCCCAGAGCAGGCTACATACTCTATGATGTTTGTGGCGGCTTTTTCAGACACTTCATCACTGTTGGGATCTGTAATTTTCTTGTCTTCTGATTCAGCCCTTGTGCCCTCATCTTCATCCTGAAAAGTCAACAACATTTAAAAAAAAAAGAAGTTTGCCCAATTGGCTAGCTAGATAGATGGATGGATGGATGAACTGGTGACCTTCAGTACCTTTCCAGCTCATAAGGGGTGTTTTCAGAAACCTAGGGAGCTGCTTGCACTTTTACTGTCAAAATAGGCAGTGGAGAGAATTCTAATAAGCCATTGCCCTATAAGGCAGATTATTTGAAAATGCTACTTAGATAGCAATAACCTCAGGTTTCACTTACTAAGCTAACTTATTTAGCATCATGCTAAATAGGATTGAAATCAATAGGATTTGTTACGGTCCCGCCCGTGGAACCACTCACCAGGTCGAGACGCAGACGTCGCCCTGACTCGACGTCGTCTGTCGGTCACAATTCGCGAGAGGTTCCACGGCATCAAGGCTCGACTGCCGTTGCTACCGGGAAGTCAGCAGCTGCCTCTCCCTAATCGCCCACGAGGACGAATTACAGGACATCAATGGCGTCCCTTTACGCCAGTGTCACCGTCCTCATCTACACTGATCTACTATTACTGCTGCAGCCGTGCAGGCTCCGTTGCCAGTACCGGTGGCACAAGAGCAAGGCATGGGTTGAGCACGCCGGCAACCGCGGTTCGAGACCCGGTCACAAACTATCTTGGTTTTATGCGTGTTGCGATCCCTGGTGCTCGTTTGGCCCCGGCTTTTATGTAAGAATTGTCCCGTCAAATGACATCTCCCTGTGTACCAAAAACAGCTGACAAGCTCGAACTTGCAAATAATGGCACAATTATAATATCCTTTACATTTTAAATAAATTATTTTTTACAATTAAAACTAACTACGTTCATTTGTTATTATCTTGTAAGAAAACTTGTGCCGCACAGAATGCTGGGATTGCCTTTACTAATAAGGAAGCATCAAATGGATCTTCATTTTCTATGAAAATGGTGTTACAATTTAAGATGCCTTACTAGCATTACGAGCATTTACAAGTTCTATTAAGATGTTGAAAAGTAACTCCAATGACCTGCACAAAGTCTTGACTTCAACCCCACTGAACAGCTTTAAAATGAACAGGAACATCTATTAAAACATTCTTGACCAGCATCATGTCCAGCCATAAAAATACACATATAGCTGTAAAGATCACACAGAGATCACTTTACTGTTTGTTTGTTTTTTTGGAATGGAATGTCCAACAAGGTAAGAATCAGGTGTCCAAGTACTTTTGGCCAGATAGTGTATGAAGCATTTGTACCATTCTCATCTGTTTAACAAACCCCAATTAACTGGTCAATGCACCCAGGTTTGTTTTAAACTAAATAATGACTTATAAAGTGAACACTTACCTCCTCTTCAAACTCTGAACCACTTTCTTCACTGTCTGACCTTGGGGCCACTTCATAACTGTGTTCAGACACACATGACAATTGTAAGCTTAATTTTTGTTCCCAAACATTTTTGTTTACATCCAGAAATATATAGCTAACTCTCATTGCTCAAAAATCATTTGCTTTGTTTCAGTGATCTAATGAGCTGGTACATTACAAAACAGACCTGGGTTTGAGTCACAGTGGTGCCAGTGGTCTGCTGCCCCTAACCCCCACTCCCCCAATCCACCCTTATTGGTATAGCCTTCTAAGAAAAGACCAATTGATTCAACTAAAGAAAAGGCTTGTGTTAGTTTGCTGGCCCTAGCCTCCTTGTCCCTACCTCACCTCACCTCTTCTGGCTCAAGTGAGTGAATGCGGCAAATTTTTTAAAAAGCACTTTGATTTCCTACAATTTTGATATTGAAGTACTTTGCTGTTGCTTAGCCTCGGATGAAAAAGTTAACTACTGAAGAAAATGAAGAAGAAAGCATTAATACAATACAAATATTTTATTTAAATGCATACATTACAAAGAAATGGATAAGAAACTCACCCAGGGTTCATCTCAAGCCAGGCTTCCAGCTGGCTGGACTTAGGGGCATCTGTGCCCTGTAGCACTTTCCCAGTCTCAGTCTGAATGACTTTGACTGGAAGTTCACTCATCTGACTGCTTTCATCTATAGGCTGTATAAAATAAAACAGACAATTACAAACACAATGCTTGTCACACCACTAAAAAGGCTGTTGTTGAGTCGTCTTGTTTTGCACGCAGTGAGGACCGAATCTGAATCGATTTCACTCTTTTTAGTAATTTACCTCGCCATCAGGTCCAATCGCGACGATCCCCTCATTCTCTCCCTCCTCCTTCTAAAAGAGTTTCCACAGATAAAAATGAAAAAAATTACTTGAACACCAATAGCAGCTACACATACAGATTAAACTGTGAATAAGAAACCACAATAGGCAGTCGACTACAAAGACGATCAGTGATGTAGCCGTATTAGTATAATGTTAATATGTGTTTAAAATGACACTAGCTGTAATTTGCAGACATATTACTATCAGGCAGACTACAGAACCACATTAGTGGAATTTAAGTTTTATATAATGCATAGGTAACTGATTTGGTAGTGTGATTTTATGTGAAGGCCAGTGGTGAGCTTTATAAACTGATTTTGAACAAAACGCGTGCGGGAAAAACAGGCAAAGAACAACAGCAAGAAAAAACCTCACTTAAACACAAGCCAGATGGGTAGCAAACACAACAGAAGAGTGACTCAAAGCCCCATAGTGAGTGTGGGAATTGACTAACTGTCTAAAGCTAAAGTCAAACTGCAACCAAGCAAAGTGCACTAGCAACTCATGTTTTTAATTACTCAATAGAGATTTTACTAAAATAAAGCAAGGTATCTACCTTACCAGGAACTCTTCCACTAAAGAAAATTAGTTTGGAGCCACAACACCTAACACAGCTGTAACGATAGCAACCATGCTTAACACGCGTGTAGGTGTCCTAATCATTGGTGGGTTAGGGACAGACTGGTATCCCCCAGCCCTAATGGGGGGCGGGGGTGTACGGCTTAGAAGCCGGAGGTCCACGGCACCACTGGATGGTAGGGACAGAGCTGGTTTGGCAGCCGAGGACCGCAATAAAGGCTGCACCCATCCAATGGGTGCTAGGACCCGGAGGATCCATCAAGCCAGTCTGCCCATGCCAGTTTCTGTCCCCCTCTGCGAGCCAAGCATTGGGTCTACGTTCCCTCCCATTACAGAGCTGGGTCAGAGCCGTCATCCCAGCGATCAGGGCATCTCTCTCTTTTAGTTGATTTCAGTTAGTTTTTTGTGTTGTTTATTTCTGTTTATTTTTATTTTACGGGAGCGAGCCCGCCACCCGGGGTTGTCGGCATGGCCAACAAAATCTGTGCCAGATGCATCTCCGACCCCGCGGACTTCCGGCTTCGTTGTGGCGCAGCGTCATCAGCAAGACATGGGACACTTCCTGCGGCGGTTCAGCTATCACAAGGGCTGATTTTAAATTTACGTTTTTATTTATTTTAATCGTTAATAACCGCTGTCTTTATTTTGAATTTATATTTTAATAAACTCGTGTAAACTCTGCAATATTCTGCGTCTAACCTTTTTATTTCTGTGCATTTTATCCATCATAACAACAGCTTATATACTTTTTAAATCTTTTTTAAATTTTACCTGTGACAGACAACAGAAAACAACATTAATATGTACAGGTGCTGGTCATAAAATTAGAATATCATGAAAAAGTTGATTTATTTCAGTAATTCCATCCAAAATGTGAAACTTGTATATTATATTCATTCATTACACACAGAATGATATATTTCAAATGTTTATTTCTTTTAATTTTGATGATAATAACTGACAACTAATGAAAATCCCTATTGAATACTACTTAAGACCAATACAAAAAAAGGATTTTTAGAAATGTTGGACATTTCTGAATGAACATGAAAAGTATGAGCATGTACAGCACTCAATATTTACTTGGGGCTTCTTTGGCCTGGATTACTGCAGCAACACGGTGTGACATGGAGTCAATCAGTCTGTGGCACTGCTCAGGTGTTATGAGTGCCAGGGTTGCTCTGATAGTGCCTATAGCTCTTCTGAATTGTTGGGTCTGGCGTATCACATTTTCCTCCTCACAATACCACATATATTTTCTATGGGGTTAAGGTCAGGAGAGTTTGCTGGCCAATTAAGAACAGGGATACCATGGTCCTTAAACCAGGTACTGGTAGCTTTGGCACTGTGTGCACTTTAGCCCAGAAAAGAGGCTTCTGACGCTGTCTTTTGTTCAACAGTAGCTTGACACAAGGAATGCGACAGCTGAAACCCATGTCTTGCATATGTCTATGCGTGGTGGTTCTTGAAGCACTGACTCCAGATGCAGTCCACTCTTCATGAATCTACCCCACATTTTTGAATGGGTTTTGTTTAACAATCTGTTCCAGGGTGATGTTATGTTATGCCTATTGCTTGTACACTTTTTTCCACCACATCTTTTCCTTCCCTTCGCCTGTATTAATGTGCTTGGACACAGATCTCTGTGAAGTGCCAGCCTCTTTAGCAATGACTTTTTGTTTCTTGCCTTCCTTGTGCAAGGTGTCAATGGTTGTCTTTTGGAAACTGTCAACTCAGCAGTCTTTCACATGATTGTGTGTCCTACAGAACTAGACTGAGAGAAAATTTAAAGGCCTTTGCAGGTGTTTAGAGTTAATTAGCTGAGTGTGGCCCCAGGTGTATTGAACATTGAACCTTTTCAAATATTCTAATTTTCAGAGATACTGAATTTGGGATTTTCATTAGTTGTTAGTTATCCTCATCCTCATCATTTTCTTAACCCCTTATCCTAAGGAGGGGCAGGGAGGGGTGCTGGAGCCTATCCCAGCTCTTTAACGGGGGCATGGCACAAGGTAACACCCTGGATGGGGCGCCAGTACATTTCAGGTACCTACAGGACAAGTCAGTGTCTCCAATCAACCTGGTAGCATGTCTTTGAACTCGGCAGAAACCCCCACAAACACATGGAGAACATGCAAACTCCGCGCAGAAAGGACCTAGATCGCCACACCCTGGGATCAAACCCAGGACCTTCTCGCTGTGAGGCAACTGTGCTACCCACTAAGCCACCGTGCCGCCCTAGTTGTCAGTTTTAATCATCAAAATTAACAGAAATAAACATTTGAAATATATCAGTCAGTGTGTAATAAATGAATATAATATATAACAATTTCACTTTTTGAATGGAATATTCAAAAATATAATTTTTCATGATATTCAAATTTTATGACCAGCACCTGTATATATTAAAAAAAATAGATCAGTACTCACACTGCGGTGAGTGACATAGAGCGCATTTTCTTTTGCTCTGATCAGTTTTTTTACTT
>JAYDZG010000022.1:9713030-9733188 GCA_034509265.1 Microcambeva bendego
TTTCCTTTTCTTCTTATTTTTATTTTTTTTCATTTTCCCTTCTCACTCAAATTGTTTATGTTTTTGGTCATCTTCAGTGCTGTGGTGACACCACGCTTGAGACCAGTCCAGTACCTTCACGCTATAGCTCCAGCTAGAGTGTTTTGTGCCCTGCAGTGCATGATGTTCTACTCCTGGCACACAGTGTTCCTTATTTGTTTATTAAAGATAACCACATTTATTAATATATAGTATATTTCAGTTTTGTTAGTTTCCAGCAGTATTGAAATGTAAGCTGCTATGTAAAGCAAAAAACAATGATTGTAATAAATATCTACAAGCACTTATTTTAAAGATTTAAAGAGCTGTTAATGAACTTTTCTTGATACCGTAAAATTATCTATTTGATAACAACGTAACACATTCCATGCTTTTAAAACAAAACAAGAATTATGTATAAGAGCTTATTTAACACACAATGTTTTTATTAAAAATTTGTTTTGTTTGTGATTTTTTGTTAGCATAGCTCTGTTGACAACGATTCTTCATCATTGACTCACTGATAATTTATTATGCCTTTTGTTTTATTAGCATTTCCTTTCCATATTTTGCAGCAAAAAAGTGGTCAAGTAATACATAATACCTGTAAAATAAAGCATTGAGCATTAATGAACTTGACATAAATACATAGAAAAAAGAGTAAATAAATTATATATATATATATATATACGTATATATATATATAAATGGTATATTTGGTATATGGTATATTTGTTGAAAATACATTGTTGTTTTATACTGCGCTAAATGACTAAGCTGTATAATCTGAATTTAGGAAATAAAACTTGAATAGAAAACAAAGGTTATATAAGTATTTTACAGCACATAAGAATAAACATGACTTTGGATTTCATCTTTGATAAAGGTTAACTATAAAAAGATGAGCATCTAAAAGTCTTGCCTTTTACACAAAGCCAACTCAGTGCACTGATAGGATTTGAATAGCCTATAGGCAGGTAAACAAAGTGCATGGTTTCGGATATGTCTGAGCTTCCTTTCCTCAACAATCCTGTCCTTTCTTAGTATTTTTAGAAAGGATGTGTGCAATGAACCCTGATGTAAATTCATCCAAATAAAACCTCCTTAGTAACCTTAGTGGTTGCTCCCCACCACTTTGAATGCACTGGCCTTTCTAACGTTCATTTGATAGGGAAAATGACAGTGGTTGCAGAGTAAGTTTGCCTTAAAACCATTGCCTCTTCAGCTTCCCACCATAAAATTATTCCAAGACCACTCACACGAACGACCTAATTAAGGACATTAGGTAGATTTGAAAAGCCACTAATGACACCATTTAAAGTCCGACATTAACTTTGTAGAAATACTGGTTAGAAAACACCAAATTGAACAACTAGAACAGGTATAAATTTATTAAATAAAGAGAAACAGGATGTGTTACACTATGAAGTATAAGACACTTTATGAATATGAAAAATGGCAAAAATAGTTTTACTGCTAATACAGCTTCTGTTAAACATATTATTATTACTGCTGCTAATAAGAACAATACAATTCTTAAGAGTCATAGATTTTGCTATAGCTAAAAGCACAAAATACTAACAATATTAATAATCTATAATGTATTATCAGAATGTATAATGATAAATAAGATATTTTGACTTCTCAAAAAAGTAAGAAATGCAACCAGTTTAAATGAGCTCACACAGATTCATTTGTTAAACATGCCATATAGTATTTAATAAATTGACAAAGATAAATGTACACTATTTTATAAAATAAATTAGAGAATCTTTGTCTTTAGCAGTTTTAATAAGTGAATCATACTCTCAGACAAAGTTTGTATGTAGACACCGAGGTGGCCGATAGCAGTACAAGAGATTCAGGACTTGAATGGGTTTGTATAACTTACTACTGCACCATTCAAGCACCTTCTATTAGCATTACTTTAATAACTAGACAAATACAAAATGATCAACTTTTTTTAAAGTTTGAGTTTGAACTGGTTAAAACTTAACAATAAAGTTATGTGAGGTGGTCAGTGACATTAAATGTAAATGCATTATGTAGTCTTCAAAAAGTATGTTGTATAAATAGCTTGTTTATTTTACCAAACTTCATGACGCTAATGAGTGTGTTAATGAATGGTAACTGTTATCATAATGAAGTTCAGTTAAACTTTCTTGTAAGATGTTTAAAAAATCTGTTTTGCGTTGATCTACTCACAAAAAACACTAACAAAAACCTTCTCACAATTCCCTACTGCACTAAGATCAAATGTATAAATCCACTAGTAGCATTCTAATTAATTGGCGTAGATACATCTTGCATACATACATAGCATACAATAGTCAAGTTCTCAATCTTTTTGGTCATCTGGATGACACTGGTATAAAACTGTTGTAATAATAATAATAATAAGAAGAAGAAGAAGAAGAAGAAGAATGATAATAATAAGCAATCAAAATAATAACAATCATCACCGTCATCCTCATCATCATCCTCATCTTAATAACAGGTATAAAGTTTAGAATTGCCAGCGGCATCCACAGGTTAATAACCCCTGGGGTAAAAATACAATTATCACTTTATTTTACATTCTAGTACATAACTAATCCAAACCGTATTTATTGTTCTCATTCTGATAGAAACAAAAACGTTTTATGATTTTTGCACATTACCCAGTAAGAATGAAACTTGATGAGACCAGAGTATGGTCTGTTTATGAGCCCAACAACCTTCCCAATGTTTAGTGCAAGTTCATATAAATGTTGTACAGCCCATCAGGAGCAACAGTGCTGGTGCCAATTCACAAGGTGTGTGTTTGCTCAGCGGCCATGGCTTTATTTAATTCAGATTCCCGTGGCTTTCATACTTTGACTAATAGCCAGCCTATTCCAGGTGTGAGCCAACAAAAGGCACGTTATATATAGTTTTACATGCGACGTCTGTCAAAGGGCCTTGTTTGTTTTACACCACTGGCGCGGTTGCTGCTGTGTGCCAGGTGGATTGCTTACCTTAATGAGCCCTTTCATATTTAAATGACGATGTCGACAAGCACAGGAATGGAAAATAACTTTGTTCAAATGGACCTGACATTTTACCTCTAATTATTGATGATGGATTGCAAAACAATGGTTAGAAAAATGTCAGGCCTTTATAAAAAATTGGTATAACAGATGATGTGTAAATTAGATCAGGCTACTGAATAGCCTAACTGAAATTGCAAATGTACGCCTGTCATTATAATATAATGAAGAATGTACAGTTCACAAACACAAACACGGCTGTTGGTATTGGTGTTAAAAAGAAACATTGACTTGGAAGGAAGTGTGTGTGTGTGTGTGTGTGTGTGTGTGTGTGTGTTTGAGCAATTCATATATTTTATAAACTTATTAAACAAACAATTGATATCTTCTTTTAGGAAAATGAAGTAATCAAAGGCACGCAGTCACTTGCCAAATGAATTCCTCCAAGTTTTCACCTTGCTTAGAGGACAAAACATTCACCCGTGGCCAATCGACTGCACTTGCACCCTTTACATCTTGCCTTAGAAAGTTAGTGCACACCATTTATTTAGGCTCTTTATGTCATGCTCCTGAAAAAAAAACTGGATGGATTTATGTGCAGGTGCAGTGCACCCTCAATGGCCTGACCCGATTGCTTTGCTCTCCGGGTGCCCAATTTGCTAAAGGATGTGTTTTTAAACAGACTCTAAGGTGAGGTGTGGGCTAGAGAGCAAATCTTTTTGCAATATGGCACAGAATTCCATCAGGGTCATGACAGAGGTGAAAGGAAGGGGAGGGGGGAGAGGAAGAGCCGTCGGTGAAGAGTGCTTTGTAGTTGCTTTGTTGCAGGTGCTCTGCCAGTCATTATTATTCTTCTGTATTCTGCTTGTCCACTCAACGCACCCACCAAACGTGCTTTACATCTGCTGGCCAAAAGAATGTCATGGAGTCCTGGAAGAGTCTATGTGCTTGGAACAATGGGTAAAATCCCAATAAAATGTTGATATTGAGATTAAAGTTATTAAATTAAAAAACAACATTATTTGTATAGCACCTTTCATACACTTTACAATTCAAAGTGCTTTAAATAAACATAAAATGACATAAAACAGGAGTAAAATATTACCAATTTCAATAATAAAGTAAAACCTTTTTAAAAAAGTAAGAAAATGATAAAAAATGAAAAGTTTAGATAAAACATTATCTAAACAGCATGGATCTAAAAGTGTTCAATGCTGTTGCTCTTCTCAACTGATTCCATTTAACAACAGCATAGTATCTAAATGCTGCTTCTACACATTTGATATTTACTATATTTACTAGGCAGGACTAACTGGCCGGTTCCTAAAACTCTGACAGTATGTGTTATACAGTGTATATATATAGAGAGAGATACAAAGGGTACAGCTTGAAAACGTTTGCATCCAGGATTTGAGAAGTCTTTGATTATATTGTTTTGTTTGTTTTTTCTGCCTTTTTTGTCCTAAAGTTTGGGCAAACGAGCACCAATGATTTCCACAACTCTTTGAAATCTGGAGGGTTTTGGACTTTTTGGAGGGTTTATTTTGTAGATGAATTGGAAAAACTTTGACTTTGCTTTTGCTTTCTGTTGATGTTAGGACTGAATTAATTGATTCATAAGTAAGCATGTGTAAACAAATGTTTTTTTAAAAAAAGGAGGGGGCTTAAACTTTGATCTTTGCCCCCAAATCAAAATGCATCTGGCATTTCGGGTGCACAATGTGTTTTCAACTTGTCACACTGAATGCTTGCGATCTGCGAGGTGTGATGCCAGCAGAATAACAGCCCACCAGTAAGAAGCCACCACCATCTGGGAGTTGTTAAAGCCTCTTTATCTTCCTACCATCAGTCTTTAACTGCCTCACTCCTGTGTGTGTGTGTGTGTGTGTGTGTGAGAGAGAGAGAGAGAGAGAGAGAGAGAGAGAGATTTCAGGAAATGTCAGTAAGAAAGGAATAGCTGAAAAGGTGCTTTAGTCGTTTTCAATCCCAATGCCACCATAACATTAAATTAATCTGTAATGAGTGATCAGAAAAGCATGGGTAATCTCTAAACATACCAGATTACACATTACAGTACAGGGTATGAGTGGAGGGTTACATTCTGGTACATGTAAGCCTTTTTTATTTATTTTTTTTTTTTACCACCGCTATGGGCACAAAGATATTTCACTTTAGCTGTAATTAAATTCTTCTGTACACACATTGCATCACAGGCCAGTCCACTCTCTCTGTCTCTATCTGGCATTTGGAGAAACAAATCCTTCATGTTTTCTTTTTTCAGCAAGCAATGATTCAAAAGGGGATTTTCCCACCCGCGCCCTTCTGAGCCCAGATGTGTTTAAAACGTTTTTTTTCATGTTTGATTCCTGTGACAACTTGTTGCTAATAAGAAAGGCATCAGAATGATGGAACAGTGTTGGGTCAAGGCCTGAGTAAATACTTACACTACCTGTAACAGCTAGCAGATAACAAGAGTATCCTTCATTAAGCACTCAATGAGCTTTGAACAGAAATAACAAACAAATAGGCCATGAAAAGACATCTTAATTTAAAATGAGAGGGTTTACTTTAGAGGTACACATCTAATCTGTTTTGAAATGAAATGATGTGATTTTGTTTTTATTAAATTATTGAATAGCCATGCATGAAATGGTGGTACAACTGTTGGAGTGGGTGTTGCTCACATTTGTACTGACCAAAAAATAAACAAAAAAACAATCACAAAACTGGGCAGTACAAGGATCTGAGTTAGACCCCTACTCGTAGTCACTGCATGATGGAGTTTGGCATGTTTTACAGGTTTATCAATGTTTACTCTGGCACTTCATAAATACAGTCAAAAATTCCCTCTAGGTTTGAGGGAAAAGTACAAATGTGGATTTATTATATGAATTTTATATATTATTTATAAGGGGATTCAAACCCTTATGTTTAAAATATTTTATTATGAAACTGGGACAGTGGTGTGGTTGGTCATTTTTTTTTGGTCTGCAACTTGAAGATTTTTAGGCTTGCTTAGCTGAGCAAGGCCCTTAGCCCAGTCTCCTCCAACTTTAGCTGACCTTGTGCTCTGTTCCGGACATTAAATTTTATTAGAAATCATTAGAATTTTATTCTAAATTATGTTGAGAATAAAAATAAAAAAGCTAACAAAGTAATCTGAAAACTCGAAATAGACTTTTTCAGATACATGCAAATTATGTTCATTTGTTTTTCATTTGTTAATTGATCATACATACAATGTTATAATTTTTTTTTTTTTGGGGGGGGGAACAAGGTTAAAATTGAAGGAAATTTAATGCATCTTTATCTGAAAGTTCTCCTGTCACATGAACATTAAAACATATATCATTACAATAGCAAAAATCATCTGTGTTGGCAAACGGAGAGTTGTGTGTTTCCACCTGCACCCATGAATCAGACAGAAAAAGGCTAATCCTCCTGTCATGGTTTCATCATTGTGGTCATCTTATTCGGAGTAAATCACATTCAGCTAAGTTCTGAAAGTGCATTTCGAACATTTCCAGGACAAGCATCTTAGATTCATAATAATCTGTCCCTGCAGAACAGCAACAGTAAAATGCAACACCTGAAATCAATGAATCGCAGGTCTTCTAGTCATGCAAAGAAATAAAAACTTCTCTGTAAATGTAAAGAGATTCTTAATAAATTCTTTGTGTACATACATTTGTAAAATATGTTTGTTAAACAGTCAAGCTGTAAAAAGGTTTTAAGCATTCATTTTGTTTTTTTGTGTTTTCTTTTTATAAAAAGTTGGTTTAGCCCTGAGCTATGACTTCGTGTCACTGAAAGTATTTTTTTTGGTTGTTCAAACAATGAACAGTGAATTATAAGCTAGCTAGTGGCAACCTGTCCACCCCTCAAAGAGAGTGTTTAGTCCTGCTAAAATAACACACTCTGGAAACAAATTTGACACAGTGGAGAGAGATGACGGATATGCCTGAATTAGTTTTGTCAATGCTAGATTGAGTTTTGTTGATACATTCCCTCCCACACTTTTGCTAACTGACGGATTTGGAAAAAGTTTACGCCTAACACTTATATTGCTGATCAAAATTGCAACATGTTAAAAGTGCACCTGTGTAGGAAAATGCCTAGCTACATTTGGTTACAGTGTCTTGCAAACAGGTCGGTTACTTACATAAACAAAAGCATCAGAGATTTACTTTAAGCCGGGTGCAGGTTGGATGAAGGTTGGATGAATTCAGATACATGAACCATAATTTAATTCTGCAGCATCTTTTAACTGGTAATTTTAAACCATTCCTAAAATCAATTAACTTTTTGAAACTCTTATTGTTGAAGTTAAGAGTTAATGTATAGTTTAGCACCACTTTCTCCTTTAGGGTTGCGGCTGGTCTGATTCTGTCTGTCTGTCTGTCTATCTGACTGTCTGTTTGTCTATCTATCTGTTTAATCAACCAATAGAGAAATTAATGAAAATGTGACAATAATTTATAGAAAGCAATAATGGTTAGTTCATATATATTATAAAATCCATTAGCAGCTTAACCATTTCTGCTTGATGATATAAAATGTTCTTTCCTTTTCAAACAGATATGCCAAGGTTCTGTTTTATATTACGAGAAATGTAGATGAATGAACTGCCATCCTAAAATCTTCCTTCCTATCAGATTCCCAAACAACAATTTATTCACGGCAAGCATGTATCATGTGTCCAGAGTTTAAACAAATGTTTCATGAATGCTAGTTTGTAAAGTGAAACAGTGTACAAGTCTCCACATCTCCACCTGATAAGCAAGTACCACTGGACAAGCTTTCTCTGATCCTCTGATAACAAAAGGCCCACTTTTCCCAAGTGTTTGATTGAGCCATGAATTAGTGTGCACTGTCAAGTCCCTCTAATAAATCACCAGACCAAAGTCCTTTCCCCAATGCTTGTACTTGTACTTGTGCCTTTAACAAGCTATCACAGGCCACTGAACTAGAGTTGCACTGACTTGCAAATCCCTATCTGAGTAACTCATGTCCAACTCGTACAAAATCTTTTTTTTTACATTACCATAGATTTATCCCAGAACGCAAGATTTATTGTAATTATGACCAACCAGGGCATTTAATTATGATTATGATAAATTATCTCAGTTGTGGAATATTTAATAATTAAATTCCCAGACAAATGTAAAAAAGTAATTGTTTAAATAAGGTACATATATGTAAATCTACATTTATCATTATAAATTAATAACAATTATATTTATAACAGCAACAGCAACAATAACCCTATTGTTTATATTATTATTGTTATTTTTATTATTATTATTGATATTATTGTAAATAATTAAATAATACATTGCATTAATAATACATTACCAACACTCCCTGTAACAATTAGTTTGGTTGTACCCACCGTAACATTGATTTGGATGAAGTGATAGTAGTATAACAGACAATTAGCAAATATAGCTTTATTTTAATTTGCTTTAAATGTGTTGCTTTTATAGAAAGTTTTAATAAAATGTATTTTTGTTGTTTAATTAACTATTTTTGTAACCAGGAACATCTTCTGTTACTCACATTAGTATATGAATATATGGTAATAAAATGTTTATTTATAAAATAAACTGCTTAAAATATTTAAGGTGATTAAATATATAGCATTAGTAAAGTAAAAAGGACAAATTACTTCTTTTGCAGCAAATACAAAAACAAAAAATACACATTTAATAAAAAATACATCAATTTACACATTCTATGTTTTTTTTATTTAACTGCAGTTATATTAAAACATTTTACCTTATTGTTTTTTTATTTGTTGTTGTTGTTGTTGTTGTTGAGTAAAGGAAAGTCTATGCCTTGATAAAATATATATATTTTTGCTGGGCTGTAAAAGTAAAAAAATTGCTGCAATTTAGGATCACATTAAATATGATCATGCTTGATTTCTTTACATTGAGCCCAAGTTGAAAGCTCTCTTACATAAAATGCTTGAAATAACATAATAAGACCCCTGGAGTTTCCCAAGCACCCACATTTTATTTAATACCTCTATATCTTTGCTGTAATCATTAACAGTTGGTTCAACAGAAGTTCAGTTTCCACTGGCTGTCCATCGACTGTGAGGGCTAGGAAAGCAGCTTGCTTTTTAATGAAACCACAAGAGGAACCGGCTTAGCTGCTTTCATTTTCATGGCCAAAATTAATCCTGGTGCAGCAAACGCTACCATTTGACCATTTATGGGAAATAAAGTGTCCTCTAATACTGCAAAAATATTCTGTCCTTTTGAGTGGTTTCATTAGTGTATAGGGCAGAGTGTTGACAATTTGGTTGAAGAAAAGTAATTTGGCCTGCCAGGGTGAGGGTAAAACATACATACTGAACGAAAAAAAATGTATGTGCTCAGCACGCAACCCTATATAGGACTGCTTAGACAGGCGCCATTTTGCCTGAATAGTGATTAGGAGTTCTATCAAATATCAACGCTAACCTATTGCTAAGTGCTTTTCTGACCAGAAAACTTGCTTCTCTGGTCCTTCCCACAAAGTTGTGAAATGTGATATTTTATATGAAGGATTGCCTGAGCAAAAGTAAGTAACAATTAAACTCTGGCATGGTAACCATTAGACGAACCCAGAGCAAGTCTCAACTCCTTACCTCCTGCAAATATGACCCACGTCTCATTTTGCCATTAGTGGGGGAATCTGTTGAATGGTACAAAAGAGGAATTTGTCAAACAATGATATAGCATTTACCTCAAACAAATTGATGACTAAACAAACATAACTAAATAAAGAAGTTTAGTAAACCAAGGAGGTCATCTCACTCGACGGGGAAAAATAACTCCCTAAAGACTTTGGAAATCCTGAAATCTGGACCTGTGACTAATGCAGGAATTTAGCAAGAAATCAGCTCTGGTTTCACAGGGGTTTATTGGAATTAAGTATGATGCACACCACCTCTTGGTCTGTGATAAATGGGACTAAACAAAAGAGCCTGGGCTGGGCTTTTTTCCTGCTTGTCTTTCACTATCAGTTTAGTGTTAGTGCTAGTGAAACATGTCACAGAAGCATGTAACAAGGCCTTTCAATCTGTTGTAAAGGAGATAAGCTGACAATGATTGAGCCGATTTAGTTGTAGTTTGTTTCTCTGTGGGTTTCCCTCTGGTGCAACTGGTGCTGGACACCAACACATATGAATGGAATTATAGCTGAAGGCTGTTAGTGACAGATGTGATGATGCTAAATATTTGTAATGCTAAATAATTTTAGTGTGACAACTGGATTATAATTGGATTATTTAATGAACAAAGATAAGTATCAGTCCTATAACATTTGTGAAATCAGAACAGAATATTCTTGAAAAACCTTTCATCATTGTAATATGTAGTCAGTAATACAACCGAGTGTTGATTTTAGATGTTATGTCCGATGAGAAAGTGCATTGACTGCATATTTTCAGCATATTTAACGATTCATATCAAATGCTTCAAAGACCTGGCAACGTCAACCAAATAGGGAGAGGGTATATAGGTCACAGTTCTACAACTGCTTTCAATCTCACACACTGCTAAGCTTTTAAACATTAAAATGCTAGCTTCTGGTCTTACATTCGCATCTGTAATTGAGTTGTCATGATGTTAACTTCTACACAAGGGCTCTCCTTATGGTTCAGTGGACTCCTAGAGCCTCCTTTAAAACTGGCTTTGTATTTGTGCTTGTTTCTCAGTTCTTATGAACTTTTTTTAGCATCACAAAATGTTGTTGTAGAAAGGATTGCCTGCATCTGTTGTAATGTTTAGAATGACATTTTATTAATCATTACAGAAACGGCTGCTAGGTTCATCTGGTTCAGGTCATTGTCATGTTAGAAAGTCCAAAGTTAACATCACCCGTGCTTGATCAAGACCATAAAACATTTAAAAACAATGAAATACAGTAAACAAGTAAACAAACAAAAAGGGCAACTTTACAGTGTTAATACTTCCTTATTACTTATTGCTATATTTATGTTTGCAACCCAAACCCAGCTCTGGAGCTCTCTTAGTCCCACGGAATGTTCCTTTAATGAATGGTACACTGTAGCCTGTTGAGTTTATTGGTGTTTGATTGTGTTTTCTCTGGCAATAATAAAAATCAACTTTTGGTTATGTATGTGACAGGGCAGGTGTATTCTATGTCTGGGTAAGAAAAAGTTAACTGGCTTCTCTAAATTGTTTTTAGGTGGAAATGAGTAGGTAAAAGTGAAGTGTGATACCCTGTCACAGATTTGCTCTAAAGTAATAAATGCTAACTGACACAAAATAAAACTAAAAAAAAAACACAAACATGGCAAAAATATGTTTAATTGGTTTGGTTTAGTACAACTCCCAGGACATGGGCCTAAAAAGCCAACACAACATTCCACAATAAAGACGTTGTACCAGCAGTCCAACATGGTGGTGGTTGTGTGAATACCAAACTCAACCTTCTGGTAAGATTATTAATTATAAAAAGAAAAAGACTATACTGAAAATTTACTTGAGGATATTTTATTTTACTAGATAACTTGATTTGGCCGAGAGTGGTTGGTAAAAATGTCAAAACAATGAATTATAAAAATAATTTATATTGAAGAACAGCAATATCTGGACCAACTCAGGTATAATGCACTAGCTTACATTTGTTTACATAATACATATTTAAATTGTTGTTACGACAATATTTGCTAGCCATCATTAGTACAACAGCAAAGTGTAAATAATTGGTGTGTTATGTTCAAGAAGTTGACAAAGCAAAGTGTTGTGATGCACAAGCTTGTTTGGAAAATTTCAGAATTCCATGAATCACTGAAACATGTGGGTTTTTCTAAGAACTGAGATTCTTAGAAAGAAAAAAACACTTTTTCATTATATTTATCACACAAAAGTGACCAACATTCAGGACATTGTTTTTAAGGTTTGAGGATTCCCTGTTTTAATTTCAACTGTTTGACAGAACATTATGTATTGTCAAATTATCTAATTAAAAAGAATTTCCAGTAGTATGTATGAATATTATAGTTAATTTTCATTTGTAAAGAACAGTTTGAAATGTGTCAATATTAACATAAATTATGTTTGTAAACAGCTCCTTTTTAGCATAAGAAACATGTCAAAAGAATAAACAATGTACAACAATTTTTAGACCATGTACACTTTATTTACACATATACATGAGGCAAGCTTAATATACATCATGTCCCAGTTTTGTGTTTGATGTTAAATAGAGATTTCTAATAAAAAGAAACGGTACTCCACACGATATCTGTTTTGTAAACAAATGCTACCTGTATTTTCTAAGATTACACTTATTAATCTTGTTTAATAGATAAACTGTAACAGTTAACTGAATAAATTGGCAAATCTTTTTGACCACACATTTCATGATTGTTTTTTCTGCATATATTACATCTGGAGTTATGTGCTGAGAGTTTTGTCTCAACTTCTTTGTCTAAAAATGTAAAAAAAAAAGTGTAAAACAAAACATTCAAATCTTAAATGTGGCAACATCTAGAATTTCTTTGTGGCCATATATACTTTCTGACCAACCAAAAACTGAGAATTACTATTTAATACAATTGCACATAGTATGATCAGGGATATATTTAATGTTGGGCTGATGGACATGTGTATTAATAATACACATTTTAAATGCAGCAGAAAATACAGTTATACAGACCTGAGTCACGTTTATAAAAGTTGAGGTACCTCAGAAGTGTCTACTGACCATGGCAGTGATTAACCAAGCCCATAAACACATAGTGAGCTGCTAATCTGATAACAAAAGCTATTGTAATTGCCTTAAATAATTTTAATATTGGTGATGGGGACCATGTGTTGTAATCCACAATTCATACATGGGACTGCAAAATCCCAGACCTGTACAGGCTAACCTCTGTTTACCATCTACTCTCTCAGAGTAAATTCCTGCCTTGTAAAAAAGATTCCATCTGCTTTAGTCAAAAAATTAATTATGATCAATAATTGTTGGATTCATGTTTATATGATTTTCAGTATGAATGCATGGGTCATTTTAAATGTTTAATGTACAGGATGTAATTAACTTTAAAATATTTTTTGTCTAATGCTTTACTTTTGCAAAGGTACTAAAGTCATACAGGCTAATTAAAAAAATAAAATACAAAATATTATTAGTTTGTAGCTATTATTTAGTTATAAAACTTTCATCCTTCTAAATTTAGTATTTGATATAAAATAATAAATAATAAGCAGTTATTGCAAGCAGTTATTGGTATATTAGCATAATTTAATTTTAGTCTAATGAAATCTGAAAAGAATGTTTACCTGGTATAAACAACCTATGAGATATAATGTCTGACAATAATTAAATGAAAGAATAAATATCTTAAAAAATAAGATACTTTGTCTATATGTAAACATAGGAAGTCCCAGCACAGCTTGATGTCATTTAGGAATTTATAATCAGTTTTGACTGCATATATGAACTTTAGTATTCCTCAATAATCCCTGTGAGTGCACAGAGCAGAAGTACTTAAGCATATGTTTCTCAATCATGACAAATGTGCCGTTAACATTTTTATCTACAGGGCCAGAAATTCTGAAACCATATACTGTAATGGGTGGAAAACATCGGGGTTGTCATGGTTATTGTATTATCTTTAATATGTTTTTGAATTAATTATTTTTATTTATTTAAGGCCAGAAAACTTTAGGTCTTTTTTAAGTTGAATTTTAAAATATTAAATAAACAAATACAATTATTCTTCATAATCAGCAAATTTAATCAAAACTAATCAATTTTAATCAGTATATTTTAGATTTACAACCACCTAAAATTCAAGTCATAGTGTGTTGGTCTGCCTGATGGAAGCTTGCAAGGTTAAATGGAAGAATCACAAAGATCAAGCTCATAAAAAATATTTTAAGATGGTTGTTTTAATTCATAACAACATCTCATTCTTCTAGATAACCCCTTAACCATTTGAGCACTTTACAGACGTGGCCTTTACAGACGTAAAGTTCCTCCTGATTCCTTCCTTTAATGGTATTATGCACTGTAGAGGGAGAAATATGCAACTCACTTCTTTTTTGTTTTTCAATTTTCAATTTGTTAAATTATTATTATTTAAATATAAAAAATTAAATGTGAATTGAATGTATAAAGCTTGATAAAAAATATGTTACAACTCCAGTTTAGCAACAGCTACTATGCTATATACAGTAAAATCATTAATTAAACTATACAATGCATTGTAATGAGCTCCTGTTGTTACCGTGGTTTTACTGAGGAATGTTAAAGGTGGTTAAAAGTTTCAAACTGTTTTGTTTTACATCCAGCAATTAGACACAGTTGTGGTGAAAACCAGCATGCAAAAAATAGTTCAAGCTTAGTTCTAAACTATGTTTGCACCTTGCATGACAGCTTGAAACACTGACTTATCAACTACCAACATCTGTAAACATAATTTTAGCTCATAACTATGTTGTAAATAGACCTGACCCAGAAAGAAGAGCAAGAGATACACTTCAGTATGTGAATCTTTAAAGTTGGCCAAATGTGTGGAACCATTAATCAGTGCCTTTTCGTAACCAAAGCATTTGCATTGAAACATGTATACACAGCTCCAGCAGAACATGGGTTCATGTATAGGCCATAGACCTGAGTGAAAGAAAGGGGTCCCTAGATTTTTTTCTTTATATTATTGAATATGTGGCTCAGTGCAAAAGCTCTTTTTACTGTGATGCAGGTGTTGATCAAACATGACATTTAAACCACAAGATTTTCTTTTATTTTATATTAGACAATGACTACATTTATGCTTTTATTAACCTGATGGAGGCATCTTCAGCTGCAATCCTGATAAAATGTCTATATACAGAAAAATACAGTGTGGTTACCACTGTTTTTAAAATAGTATGAATGTTGTGTATTTTAAATATACTTTAATTTCTTATAAATTGCCCCAGAAATTATGTTAAATTTTATAACATGAAGTTTTGACGTGAAGAATTGACATGTCCACAAATCTCCTGAAACAAGTAACTTACTACAATTTTTGAAATTTTATAGTTAAGAGGACAATCTTAAAACAACCTTTTAAATTGCACAAATAAAGTTTCAGAAGAATACTTCAGAACAAAATATAAATTTATAAATAAAAAAAATATTTATATCACTATTTTCCATGTACAAATGATTACCACATGAAGCTGCAAAACAGTAACTAAAATAATAAAGATTTTTCCAAGTGTTTATATAAGACTTTATTTGTTCTAATCTAAATTTACTGAGTTAATTATCACATACTTCAGATATAACCTAAAATAAATCAAATAAATTGATTTAATGTCATCTTCATTTATTGTGTGTTGTGTCACCATTTTTATCCTATTAAGTGCGTATAATTCACTGGGCAAAATGCATACAACACCCCAGACAGGTCACCGGTTCATTAAATTTAAACAAATGTTGAATTTGACTTGTGCAATATACAATATATGAAGGGACATGATCACTGTGTTGAATAACCTTTTCTGTTAATTACACTTTTATCAGAACTGAATTCACTCACTAAACAAGACTTCAGCTGCTCAATGACTGTGGTTGCAACTGTATGATTCTTCTATTTATGATGCAATATATTTTCATTAGGAGACATAAACCTGTAAATCAACCAAATACCCTAACAGCACATCACATGGGAAAAAGGTTCATTTCATTTTAAATAAACTGTCTAAATACAGTTCTATGTTTTCCATTCCATTCTAAGAGTCAGTCGTGGCTTGGTGGTTAAAGAAAATGGGCTTGTAATCTTGAATGGGCTTGAAATGGGCTTGTAATCAGAAGGTTGCTGGTTTGATTCCAAGAGCTGACAGGTCCCGACTGTAGTGCTCTTGAGCAAGGCACCCAACCTCTAACTGCTCCCCATCGCTCCGGGCGTGTGGGCTCACTGCCCTTTAGTGTTCACTAGTGTGTAAATATGAGTTAAAATGCGGAGGACAAAAGCTAACTTTTTTGTGGCCTGCCTAGATGAATTTTGAATTAATGAAGACTTAACTGCTGACAAATCATCACTCAAAGAAAAGCTGTGTATACTTTTTGTGTCATCGTAAAATACAATTGCAAACCCTTAAGAACAGCTACACCAACAAATAATAACTGAGAAATGTCCTTAAACTAACCAATTTCACTTCTGAACATTGTCAACTTAACTATAATAGTGACATGATTTTGAATTATTTGGTATTTAAACATATTTGCACAAAAACCTTTCATATCTGGGCATATTCAACTTTTGGCTTATCAGTTTCCTTCTGTAAAACCATAAATTATATATAGGTACAACCAATGCCTACAAAAGCCTTGAAATACTGCACTGTGTACATTGTGTGAAGTGTGCATGAGTAAAATGTCACACATTTAGTGCACACGTGTTCCTCAGATGCATGGTTCTCGTGTGCGATTAGATCAGAGACACATTCAAAACTTTTCTGCCTGCTGTGTATCTACTGGCTCAGAATTGTGTAAGAAAATGTATTTATTAAATTACAGAGGCTCTTCTTCAAGCTTCGCTACCCCTTCATAGACCTTCTCATTAAACATGTTGGCATTTGGTTCTGTTTATCTTTTACTTAACTTATTGATATTGTCAGTAAAGTGCACAAACAAAGAAAACTCGGGGGTTTTGAGTGACAGTCACATTAACGAAACTACTTATGGCCCAAAGCTAATGAATTACATATATCAGCTTGAATTATGAGATTTAGAAAAGATTATTAAGACTTTTAAGGTTTTTGAGAATTAAAAAAATACATATTGAGCAAGAACTGATTTGTTTGGTACTTTTTACAATACAGTTCCTTAAGTAATGCTTTTACAATATTTTACAATACAATTCATATTAACAATATTACAAGAGAAACTGCCCAAAACAATGTAAATGCATTGAAAGAAAATAAATAAACTACAAAAAATATAAACAAAACCATCATCCAAGTGAATGTTTTCTATCAGCTCTTATATCTTGATCAGTCTTAACACTATGACCACCACCACCTTCCTAATATTGTTTTGATCCCCACACAGGTCAGCCTTCATTCCGCACATGCATCAATGACAGTATTTTGTAAAGCTTTACTTGTGCTCCATAATAAAACAGTCAAGCTTTACTTGTGCTCTTCTTCAAAATTAAAGAGGACAACTTGTTTTGTCAATTGTGGCGGGTTGCCACGATCATGTTGATATGATGTTAGCTTTACACCACATCTAACAGGCTTGGGGGACTTTAAGGAGGTTGTTAAGTTGTTTTTGACAAACGTCTAACAAGTTCATATGTTCCCCTTGGTTAGCAGTGGCTTTGACTTGCAAATCTCAAGTTAGCAGTGGCTTTGACTTTGCTCAGTCTGTTTCTAATGGTGGAATAATTCTGACCGTGTATGAAGCCTGTTTACATTTAATTGACAGTAATCAATCACTTAAAATTACTTTAAAACACAAAGTTAGTAATTTAAATAAAGAATTGGAAGTAAATTATAGTACATGTGTCTTACCCCAGCCAGTTAATGAATCAGTATTACATTTCATAAGATGTGTTGAAGGAATGGTACAACATTTAAATTGCTGGCAATTTTATAGAAAGGTGCATGGATATTGTAATCTTTACAACACCATTGTTTCAAATCTTTGTGAACTTGAGAAGTAACACAGGTCTTCAGGCACTTTGCAAGCTCCCTGGTTGTTTGATTTCATAGGTGTTAAGATTTTAAGCAGTGAAGAGCTCCAACACCTGAGAAAGAGGATATTTTCAAACAGCAAGTCCAGAGGTGAAGGACCCTTAGAGGTGACACTTTTCCAGGGGTCCATGCTATTATTTTGCTTTTAATAAATCTTGGTCTCCTGTGATCTACAGGGTCTCAAAATGGAACGAAGGTCCTCTCAAGTTACATGGCTTAAGACAAACAAGCACCTGTACTTGACTTTTTTACGATGAAATCTTACGATGTTAAAAATGTTTATGGAAGCCATAAGGGTGGCATGGTGGTGTAGCTGGTGAAGATGATGTCAAACATTGACATGCTGTCTTTTGAATTTAAATGGAATATAGGGATATAAGTGAATTTGATCTCTTGTTTAGTCATCTTCCGTGAGAAGATTTGTATGATCTCTCTTTGCCTACCTTTGAGAATGTTCAATTAATTTTACTTTCCAGAAATATTCAGAAGGTAAGCTAGATGCATTATATTGCTTCTTTGTAAGTAATTTCTGTCACTCTGCAGCTGATTTTCCAGGACCTTGACCTGAATGAGGTTGCCAGTGAAAAAAATTACAAGGGGTTCAGTGAAACTCAGATTGTGAACAACATTATTTATTTGGCATAGTTATTTATGGCAGGTGCCTATCCTGCCACAACCCTCCCTATTAATCCAGGCTTGGGACCAGCACTACAATGCAGTAGTTTTTTGCACCCTAGTGGCCAGGTACCTATAGGAAATTTTAAAGTCTCCAGTTAAGAAAGAACCTTAGGAATAGAATATTTTGCAAGTACCATGAAATGTTGAATGGCATCTATTTAATAGAGTAGCAGCAGAGAAAATTCAGTAGTATTAAAATATTTACATTTCTAAAAAAAATTAAATTGAAGTAAAATGTATTAATTTATTAATTACTATCAATCTGACTGCATGTTTTTGGACTGTGGGAGGAAACCCACAAAAGCACAGGGAGAACATGCATACACAATAACCCAGACGAATCCCATCTGGGGTTTGAACCCAGGACCTTCTAGCTGGGAGGTGGCAGTGCTACCTAACCATTCTATTCTCTTCAGACTTTAATATATAATAAACATATACAAAGTGTTGATGTTAAAAATGTTCTTAGATTAGGCTGAAGGACCCTGAGAGTTGTTATCAAGCCAGATATTTCTGAATGGAGGTCAGTCTCCTGTGATCTAAAGGGCATTGACTGTCTCAGGTTACAAATATTACCTCTGTAACTCTTAAGATTACTGGCTGCCAATTAAATTCTGCATTAATTACAACATACTTTAGTAAAATGGTCTGGCTCCTCACTATCTAAGTGAGTTTATTGAGCACTACAACCCAGCATGCTCACTTTGATCAAGATGCAGGGTTACCTATACTTTCTAGATTTAAAAAAGATCACAACTGGTTGAAGTCCATTTTATTACAAATATCCTCAACTTTGGATTAATATCCCTGCCTCTGTTCAGGATTAATACACAGTCTCAATGTTTAAGTCTTTGCTTTTGATTAAGTCTTCAAACTAGGGGTGTGTGGCTCTGGTCCTGAACGTCTGTCTGATCACTCCTACATGACATTGTCATTTATGTCTGCTAATATCTACTTTAAAAAGCAAAATACTAAAAAAATGGCTTGTCTTGGCTTAATCTAAATCAATGGAATTAAGAAATACAAAAGCCCAGGTGTCTAAAAAACATTGAGAACGTCCATCAATAATGGGAACAATCCTAATAATAAAGTAAATAATCTGGTATGCTCTAGTTATATAGCCTGTGAGCAACATACACCTGCCCTGGCTTTCTAGCAGCAATTTAACCATGTTGAAAATGTACATGGGCAGAATCCATGAATCCGGACCCAGATGTGCTCAGAAAATAAAGATGATCTCATTTATTTCCTCTGAAATACCATCAGCGCATCTGTCATTGATCTCTAGAAGCCCTTGGATGTTGGTTGAGTTCATCATATTTGAAAGTCTTGGTGGGGGTCTAAGAGGCCCACTGGCAGTAAGATCAGCCTGTGTGTTATGTATCTTCCCCCCTGCCAGGTTCAGAGGCTCAAGGTGGGAGGTGGTCCAAGACGTGCCCGCAGCCTGGCTGAAAAAAAGGGTGGATTGTAGCATTTAAACTGGGGGAACACAAAGCGTCCTCATGGGAGCTATTCTTCTTGCGGCAAAACCGTCTGAACTTCTTTTTAGTATCAGGTGCAAAGTCTTGAGATCCTATCTGACAGTCCAAGAGAAATTAGTTTTTCATCCTCAGTTTAAGAACTGGGCCAGGTGGTAGGCCATTAAATGAGCACACTGTGTAGAACTAAATAGATTTGTATGTCTGTGGAATGCTTGGAGAAATTGAAACATAGGGCTCCGTTACTTTAAAATTCAGGTTA
>JAYDZG010000022.1:9739875-9750351 GCA_034509265.1 Microcambeva bendego
TGATTTTCCATAATTTCAGTCAAGCCCCAAACAAACAATTATGGAACTCTCAGACAGTCACCGGGTCAATGTGCACTCATAAATTAATTTAAAAAAAGAATCATTAAATGCTATTTATAAAGCTGGACACATTTTAATTAATAATATATTGTATTTGTTAATTACTTATTAAAATGATCAAAACATGAAGGCTACTGACAATGTACAATGCACTTTCAGGATAATTGCCTGTGGCACAAAGGTTTAGCCAATTACTTTAAATTGAACCTCAAGGTGCTAGTCTTCACAAACACTGTACACTGTGATGTTTACAGAGCTGGATTCCAGGGTAGGGTTGCCATTTAAAAGCCGTGCAAAAGCTTTGTATGTTCAAGGATGCAGACCTTGGTGTAAAAACCACACTGGAGCCCTGAGAGGTAGAAATAAAATAATAATGTCTGCTGCAACATCAGCTAGAAATAATCAGGTTCAATGATAGCTTAATGTGGCTGTATAATAACCAACAAATATGAGCTTCTATTAAAATTCAAGTGCACTTTGTGGTGCAAACATGTGGTGCAAACTCTAATGGTAATGCTCCACACATACTACTTGATTATTATTGATGGTGTAGTTAATAAGAGAATGAAGTCTACATTCACCTGACTTTTAATGCTGCTAGGTTTGTTGTGGAGGCTTTAGTGGCAGTTGGACACAGATGATGCCAGGCAAAAATGTTTGAACAAAAGCCAATTCATTGCAAAGAAAAAAAATCCTTCAATTACTAATTCATTTTAACCAAGTGGAGGTCACTTGCAGGAAACCCAAGTATTTAGATACAAAACACAAGGACAGGGAAAGTATATGCAAATCTCTTCATAGTCAATGGCTGGAAATGTACATAGGTTTTAAGGACATGTTGTTCTTGTGTTGTTTACTTTTTTTCAAAAATTTTGAATGACATCACATTTCATTATGAAACCACATGCATTATGAACTGAGATAAACTGTTTTTTTCAGCAGCAAGTTTTAAAGTCATGAGAGGAGGTAAGACCTGAAATCAACATCAGTTTGTAACATAGATAAATAAAAAAAGGGAATAACTTGAGCTATATGATAAATTTGAGTCTTAACTCATGCCACAGTTAGCAGAATTACTTTATTAGTTTATTGGCACCAAATGATTCACTTCCTCATAGTTCTTCCATCTTAGGTAAAGGTGGTGTTGAATTACCTCCTGGACTTCCCACTCCATCTTCCATAAAATGCTCGATTCAAACAGACAGAGCAAAGGCAAAGAAGAAGGGGAGGGCATGTGCAGAGGTATTTCATGTATTCTTTCTTGGCCTGTTTTTTTAACTCAGATATTTCCCCTCTGACCGAAAATGAAGTACCAGATTTTGTAACAGACATGTTCAGCTGAGACAGGTGCAAGCAACAATTAACCTCAAACGACCAAAAGTGTGGCCTCTTCTAAAGCTGTGAAAGCAAATAAACGGTAGGAGGGTTCAAGCGAGCGTAGGTGTCATTTGCGCTTGTCTGTGGCCAAAGTGTAACAGGAGCTAAACAAACACTTTATCTGTTTAGCAGACGCTCTCTCTTCAAACGTGCTGGTGCAAAAAGCTGGTGTTAGAAATACAACATGGTTTAATTGCCTTCTATGCCTTCTCCATCTGTGAGAGCTGGCTTCTGTTCAAGGTGGCAGAAACAAAGGCTGGCCATATGAAGTTGGGTGGCACTGCCCGATGTGAAAACATTTTGAGCTGATCGGTTGGTGAGTGTGTAGAACATATAGTAGAGCATACGGTAATGGCTACACAGTTTGTGAATTGAAAAAGGAAATGTATCTCCCAAAACAGCATTTCCAGAGATAAGAAGTGTGAAAGTAAACCAGGCTAAACCAGGAAAAAAGCCATAGAACTCCTAAAAGCTATTTTTATTAATGTATTGGAATGTTTTAGATGGCTTAGTGGGTAGCACTTCACCTCACAGCAAGAAGGTCCTGGGCTCAATCACATTTAGGTCCTTTCTGTGAAGTTTGCATGTTCTCCCCGTCTCCACATGGGTTTCCTTTGTGTGCTACGGTTCCCACAGTCCAAAAACATGCCATTAGGATAACTGGAGGTAGGTAGGTAGGTAGTTAGGTAGGTAGTTAGGTAGGTAGGTAGGTAGGTAGGTCGGTAGGTATGTAGGTAGGTTGATAGATAGACCTCCAAAAGGCATGTGCAGTCATGAGTTTGCAGGATGCACTCCATGTATTAGGTCTTCAAGGCTGGTATAAGATACCATTGTTGAGTAAAAAGGCATGTAACAGACTAACTGAGTATTCTAAATGGAAGGTAAAGGATAACATGAAGAATGAAGAATGAAAAAATGAACTATTTGGGGAGAACAGGAAGCACTATGTCAAAACAGCAGGCTACTACCATTTTTATGATAAAACATTACAGTGACAGCATTACGTACGGTGCTTTGCATGGACAAAGACAATTGTACAAATGAAGGAGTCGATGAATGAAGTACATTGCAGGACGATTTTTTTAAAAAAAAACTCTTCTTGAGCACAAGCTAAGATGATCCAAGAAGTGGCTTGGTAAATCTCTTTGGTGAATGACTCATAATGAAATTCCATCAAAGGCCAGCTGTAGCCTAGTGGTTAGGGTATGGAACTGGTAATCCGAAGTTTCTTGTTCAAACGTCACCACTGCCAATTTGCTCATGTTAGGCAATTGAGCAAGGCCCTTAACCCTCATTGTTCAGATTGTTTATTGTAACTTTGCTGTAAGTCGCTTTAGATAAAGGCATCTGCTAAATGCTGAAAGTGTAATCAAACATTTGTCTTAAACATTTTCACATTATAGAAATCCACTTCACAAATCCAAGGGGGGATACTTGATGATTTGAGAATAAACTTGTTATGATTAAATGAGAATAAATGTTATGATTACCTAAAGTACCCTCTGAGGAAAGTGCTAGGGAGAATGTAATAATAATCCATAGCTTCCGAAGATTTTCTGCATGATCATGTGACACATAGTGAGGGCTGGATCTGTAAATATATGACAAATTACACTAATTAAAAAGTGTTAATGTTTTCCTACATTGACGAATCTTTTCACTTCTAACATTTAACCTTGTGGATGTGAGGATTAGGTATCTCATCATTCTTTCTTTCATTTGTACCCCAGTGTCACGCTCCTGATGTCTGGTTTAGATCTTCTGGTTTATAGTGATGCCAGGACCACCAGCAGGCTCTAATTGTTTCAGCATAACCTCTCACTCTTTTGGTCGTTATTAGTTTTTCTAGCCCTCTATCATGTGGTTCATGAGCATGAAGGGGGTCAGCACTGTTAACCTACATTCCCTGTCACACACACAGCACACTCAGTGCTTGCCTACAGACAGTTTATATTTCCATCCAATCTAGACCTGCATTTAGAGAATGTGAATCAGCAGCAGGTTTGTATGTATGAGTAATCCAATCTGGTCAGATTTTGATCTAAGTCGTAATGATACATCCTTGCAAATCGCAAATTTATGAAACAGTCATTATTTTTATGATTTTTTTACTTGTTTAAGATATACTGTGTCATAAAGGGCTTTAGCTGTGAACTGCTTGACCAGCCACGTGCTAACTTGCATAACTTCTATTATATCTATTTTCTAATATTTAAATGACACACTCTTCGGGAGTGTAGATAAAATAAATTGTAGCAATTATGGCTTATTAAAAGCACTCCCTGGTGATGGGAAAAGCCGACAATTACATTTTAGTAAAAATACTTACAAGATGACCTGAAGAAGGCTGGAACAAATGTGTTATTGTTGTAATATGCTTATTGTGTGAAATCGAGCCACCAGAACTTACGTACTTCACTGATTTATTGTATTCACCATGAAGTTATAATTTTTCATCTTTTCCCACTATCCCTGTAAACACCTATACTAAATAATAGATTTTTTATATCCTACTCTGCCTTCCAATTTTTCCCCAAGGAGCCAAATGTTCAAGACAGATCTTTTGTATTATTTCCTCTCACAAAGGTCTTTGTTTTATGGGGGCTGTCAGAATCTCTTTGATATGACTTTTGGAAGCCAGGCAAAGCAAAAGCAATGACTTCAACATGTTTATAATCCCACAGTCAAAGTTTGGAGAATTGAAGCACTATTGTAGCTTTAAAACAGGCTGTGTTATTAATATTAATATTAAACTAATATGTGTGCCTGTAGGGGGTTGGTGATAAAATTCAAGGACACAAACATGCATAAGACATGCTAATATATTATGATTGTTATTTTCATTCTTTTTTTAAATGTATTTCAAATGTGTGGTCTACCATAAATGATAAGTGGCACAAGACCAGCACATTTGTTGATCATAAAAGCTAAAAATGAAAAAGGACATTTTAACTAAATAATAGGTGTCATTTTATGTAGATTTGCGTTTTTAACATGAGGGCCAGCTGAGTCAAAATGCTTTAAATCTCAAGAATTCAGGGACATTTTGTAAGCCAAAAGTCTGTGGTTGTCGGACATCCCAGTCTAATACCATGATCACCAATAGATAGCTCTTCTAAAAACACTGACATGTCATACCCCATTTGTAAATTACATATGCAATTAATTTAAACACAAAATTGTGTTTTAAAGCACACCAGATTCAAAATAATACTGCAATAATAAAAAGGCAAGGTGACATTATGTATAATGCATAATTGCCTGTGCTAAAACCACTTTTGAACATCCAGAATTCTTCCCAATATATAAAGATTTGATTTCCACACTTAAACCTGGTAAGGCTGTAATAATTTTCATTGATGAAAAACACACTGTCTTGGTCAGTGATCAAATTAACAACATTTTCAAACTGCAGTGTATAACATTTTAATTAATGGGTTAGTATTTTATGGTACTGCAGTAGGTCATTTTTAACAGCCAGTTGTGTTAGACTTGTTTTATTTGATTTTGGCTGACAATCTTTTGACCTATATTGTCATTTTTCCCTAGAAACCTCACAAAATTAATTTAAACAACAAATAGGTGCTCATCACAGACTCTCTGCCCCAATTTGAACAGGTCATTGAAAAAATACCATGCCAAGAAACACATTCTGTTATTCAAATGACATGTCAGTGTTTTTGGTTTCGGTGCCAACACCTGGTTATTTGTTTTTGAGCGTTGTTGTGGTGTACACTAATATTTTGGCTCTAAACAGTTTGCACGCTCTAAAATGCATGCTGGTCTATAATTGACGCATTTTCATAAACATTACCATAACAGGTTAAAGACATAACATGAACAACAACAACGTGACTGGTATAATCCAATATCAACAATGAGACAATGAGATCTTATTGATTGTAAAACACTGAAAATGTTGGTTTCAATTAGAATATGCTTCTTAAAATGGCAGCAGCTTCAAGAAATAAGGTTTCAGCATTTTCAGGTTCATAATTTGATTTATGATATTTTATGATGCAATAATGTAGAACTAATACTGTTGCTTTGAACTTGTCAAATTATACACATATCACATTACATATACGGTATTATTAGATTATACAGTAAATGATTTACACATTGTAAGGACAGCACAGTGGCTTAGTGGATAGCACTGTTGCCTCACAACAAGAAGGTCTTGGGTTAGATACCCAGGTTGGGCTAGATCCTTTCTTTCCCTGTCTGCATAGGTTTCTGCCGAGGGCTCCGACTTGTCTCTCACAGTCCAAAACATGGCAACAGGTTGATTGGAGATACTGAATTGCCCTGTAGGTACCTAGACAGTAGGATGCACCGAAATCCAGATAAATAGGAGGGTTGGGAGAATTGAATGGGAGATATATGATTTACACATTGTAATGTTCTACCGTAAACAAGAGCAATTTCAATGTGTATTTTTCAATATAGATATTAAATGGGAAATTTTGTTTGTTTTCGTTTTGTTTCTTGACACTGATGTGTATGGCAGTGCTCATTTTGTATTATTTGTATTACATTATTTGTATTTTTTTTAGCTTTAGATTTCTTTACATCACTATGTAGTGAAATTCTTCCTCTGCATTTTAACCCAATCTATGATGTGAAAAACACATATGTGTGCTCAAAGTGGTGGACAACCCTAGCCACAGCAGTTGGGGAGAAATTGGAGGTTAGGTGCCTTGATCAAGGGCACTTCAGTCATGACCTGTCAGCTCTGGGAATCAAACCGGCAACCTTATGATCACAAGCCCAGATCTCTAACCATCAGACCACAGCTGCCTCTCTATTTGCGGATGTCAGGAATGTAAATATTTGGCTGTTTGTAGCTTGTCATAAATGTGTTGACGGCAGCAGATATAGGCAGCCTAAAGAACTGAACATCAGAAATGTACAGAAGTTGATGGTACTTTTTCAGATATCCTGTGAGTGAGTAGGTGTGACAGCAATTTAGATTTTTAGTAATGTTGTAATGCTCAGTGTTAAATGTTGGACTGAATAGAAACATAATTTAATTAGTTTTGAAATAATCTTGCATTTGCATTCCTTCATTTTTTGGTAATGGTGTAATTTTCCAAATAAAATAAAATCCTAATAAATAATGCAGACCGCATTATTATTATTATTATTATTATTAAAAAAACATATATATTCCATATACACAATTTACTATATAAAATCTTCATAAAGCTCAGACATCCAGATATCACTGAAACTTGACTAAGTTCGTAGGACTGCAGGACTTAAAATGTTAGTTACTGTTATCATTTAATCAAGCATGAACCTGGCTTGATAATCAACCTACATTTAAATATCATGTGTTTAGTAATGTTAACCAAAAGGAAACAATACTTATGTAGATCACACAATAAGAACTAGATTTTATAAACTAAAACCCCCAAAATATATTGTTCTTTATATGGTGACACCAGGCATATTATGCTAATAAGATCTAAATACTAGTTGAATCAGTGTTACAAGGAAATTGAAACAAAACTTTCTAGAACATAGAAGAAATTATTTTTCCCTAAAACAACATTTTGTTATTGAAAAAACATTGACTGCATCATCTAATTTTTCACAGGCCGTTTAGAGTCATAACAAAGCTTAAACTTTCCATTGCTGAAGGCCAAACCAGTACATAGAACAATGATGGAAAACAAGTGAATTCATGGAAATTGCCAAATTCATGGAACACCTTCTCCACCTCGATCACAACTTAATCACCCCCTGTTTTCTGCAAACAAAACTGTATTTCCTTAAACAAAATTACACTCTTGTTCTTTGGTAAACTTTGAACCTGAGCCAAAAATGGATTAAGGCATAGCAGAAGTGTCTCGTGGCCTGTGGAGAGTTTAGATCAACTCCTATGAGCTGCCATTCAGCTAACTACAAACCGGTAACAAGTCCACTCAAAAGTTTTTAGTCTCTTTACTCTCTTTTTAAATCTGTGAAATTAATTACAAAGATCAGCTTAAAATCTGAAAAGGGCAAACATCTTGCTTCATAGTAAGGTGTCTGTGCTGTAATTTAACACCGGATCAAGCAGTCAGCTTCATTCTCTGAACAAAATTCTACCTCTGTACTGGAAAATATTGAAAACAGATTCCCTAGTGTATGCTTCCATTTCCACTTTCAATCCCTAACTCGAAAATGACAGGGTTTAACAACGTGAAACAGAAATTCAAACACATTTTTATTCTGCGACCTCACTTACAGATGGGTGATACATTAAAGAAAAGCCTAAATGCTTGAGTTGTGAAACATGATGAATGTAAATGATTCCAGATATGTGCACTACACTGCATAAAACAGACGTGTATGAATCTGTATCCATAAAATTGCTGAGCAAGCTTACTTGAACTTGAATCAAAATTTTTTTTTTCATATTTAATTATTTAATAAATCACACACATGTACGTAAGTGATGGGTCTAAATCCCTGAGTAAACATTGTGAGCAAAGGAGGCATTTACCATGTACAGGCTCGACATCCTTTGCAGGGCAAGCCAAGAGGAAATTTGTCTAGATGGCCAAAACATTTGGAATCATAAAATCTTGACTTGAAAGAAAGCATAAGGTGACAATTTGGGATGTAATTTTTATAGTTGCAGTCAAACTTACATTCGTGACATTTAGCTGACACTTTTATCCAAAGCAATCTACAATTACGACTGAACACTTTTTAGCAATTGAGAGTTAAGGGTCTTGCTCAGGGGCCTAATAACAGCAACTTGACTGTGGTGGTGTTTGAAATTGAAACCTTCTGATTACTGTCTACTACCCTAATCCCCGAGACTTTCCTTCAAATTAATCCTATTTATAGGCACACAAAACATCAGATATGTCCATCATAATGACTAGCAAGCTATCAGGGGGTCTGGCTAAACAACAAAGCTAACTGGATGTTTGTAACAATTTTAATTCATTTGACTTTTTTATTTTGGTAAAACATTGATTGTATTTGATTGGATTAAATTCACTACTCTACATCACTATTGCATATGGACTTTTACTTAATTATTACAGAAGGAAATATTAATGTAATTTTTTATACTAGAATATCACAGAATTTGGTGAGTAAAACATTTATTAATGTGGTTATTTTTGAAGTTCACTGTCTGGGTTGCATCACAATTATTTGAATTAGGGCTGTAATTACCCTATTCTAACTTTGACATGTCCTTCTTTTTTGTCTGATGTTCTTTTTGTGGTTATGGAAGGGGCAATCCTTCCTGTATTTGTCATTTATAGTCCTTCTTTACATTTGGTTTTACAACTTTTTCCCTACCTGAAAGGCTGAAAACAAATATCTACATGTTAAAGGTGCTTCTTCAGTTCTATCTGCAATCTCGAGTCAAATGAATTCCTCTGCAGCTGTTTGCTTAAAATATTGATTACAATAGTATACATTACAAATCTGAACTAGTGGTTATTTCACTATTAATTTAGTGTCCATGCTGGAAATAGCATTTAAACAGCTCAATCTACTCATGTCAATATATGGATGTAAAATATAAATAAATATATTCTATTTTATTCACTGGCTTTGCATGCATGTAGGGATCCGTGAGATTTCCCATAAGTTGTTATTATAGCATGGACATTTTGAATGGAAGGACCGCACCCACTACCCCTTCTCACCTCCTATATTTTCAATTCATGAATACAGCATTGGCTTGCACTTAGATTGTGGGTGACTTTTTAAAGGGGAATGGCTTTTATAAAACTCTTCCTATTCCAAGATTATTTTTACATTTTGCTTCTGTTTGTAGTGATTTACAAACCAGAAAGCGTTTTACACTATTATAACATAGATGTAAACATATTCAGCATTGTTTTGAAACTGTTTGGAGAGTAAGGATAATTCTGCCACATTCATCCTCTGTGACCCAGAGCAATAAGACATTAGCTTGTTTAAAGTTATACTGTGAGGCCAAACCTGTCTTTGAATTGGATAATCTCCTGGCCAGGGGAAAGCCAAAATTCTCCTTTGATTCTAAAGTGAACATTGTGTGCTACCAGCTCAGCTGCTGCAAAGCATTAGGCTAAGTAACCAGCCGCTTGTAAAATACTTTTGGAAAAGGAAAGAAGAGAAGATGAAGATCCCACATGGCTATCCTAGGAGATGATAAACAAAGGGATAAGGTGATACACTTTAAGTGATATATTGAGCACATGTGGGAATTTACAAAAAAGAGAAGGGAAGAGAAAAAAAAAGAAGAAAGGAAGGAGGGAGGGAGACAAAAGAATCACCCAAATACTGATTTATACTGAGCCTTAAAAGCTTGTGTATCCGAGAACAAGATTAGTTCAGTAGACCACATCACCATACATGCTTCACAGATTTGCTTTCTTCTCAAGTTTTTTTATTTTTACAAAATGGTTAAAAGACAGTCTTCCAGAAAAAAATAAACCACCAGCAGAGATTAATCTCAAAATATTGCAATTTACATTCCAGATCACATTTGAATTTATTGCTTTCTAAGCCTTATTTGATATTGTACACTACTGGAAATGATTCACTCTTCTGTTGGATCCGGTTAGCTTGAAAAAGCCACACCTAGCAGCTCTCTTCAGCGGTAAGTCTTTCTGGAGAGTTCATCTTCACGCTCCCGTGATGAGGGCAAGGGCTCTTCAAATCCTCTGTGTTAACTTTTATAGGAAGTGCTTATGTTAGGTCAAATACATCATCGTACACTACTCGTTTTTCCCTGGCCTGCCTTTTTTTATGGTAGGGCTTGGCATACTGTTCACAGAACATGAAAAGCCATTGGAGCAGAAGTCCTATTAACCCCAGGCATTAAGATCAAAGCCCACAACAGAAAGTTGCTAGTGATCTTATGATCTTTCTTAAAGTAATGGCCTTTAGCTTTAGAAAGTCTGCAGGGCTGGTAAAAGAGTTTTGTTTTCATCAAATTAAAAAATCAACAAAGAATAGAGTGTTTAATAGTAATAATATTAATGATAATAATAATGATGATGATAATAATAATAATAATAATAATAATAATAATAATAA
>JAYDZG010000022.1:9759796-9770168 GCA_034509265.1 Microcambeva bendego
TTTGCATGTTCTCCCCGTGTCTGCGTGGGTTTCCTCCAGGTACTCCGGTTTCCTCCCACAGTCCAAAGACATGCTACAAGGTTAATTGGAGACAGTGAATCGTCCTGTAGGTTTACCCAGCCGTGTAACTGGAAACAACTGCACGCCGGTCCCAGGCCCGCATAAATGGGGAGGGGTGGAGAAAGCAATGGCAAACTACTCCACTATCATTGCCAAAACACTTCATGGATTGATGATCCATCAAGTGACCGAGAGTCGGCTGCGACTAAGTTAATAATAAGCTTAATGTAATGTAATGCAGTGTAATGTAAACTCTGTCTTAAATTTAGTGTTTTCAAGTATGCTCCCCAGCATGAACGAAAGATAAGGTTTTTACAAACATTAGTTTTAATGTCAACACTAAAAAAGAGTATTTACTTTTATTAAAACATATACTTTTTATTTTCCAATAAAAAAATCATCAAGGTTGACTTGCATTAACATAAAGTAAAACAACAAATCAGAATAAGTTGGGGCAAAATGGAAAATATAGATAAAATAAAAATGCAGTGTATCTTACATTTACTGTGACTTTTATTTGATTTCGGACAGTTTAAACCCAATATATTTCATGTTCTATCTGCTCAACTGCATTTCAATGCCACACATTCAAAAAAAAGCTGGGATGGTGCAAAAGCAGCATCCAGAAAAAGCCAAGTCTCTGATGAGCAACTATTCCCAGAGTATTTACAGTTTGTCAACAACTGTGTGAGACCATTATTGAAATGTTTAAAAATAATTCACCTCACAGAAATATTAAAAGGACTTTGCATATTTGTGATATTCAATCCCTCAGATGACACTGCTTAAAGAACCACAGCTCAACAATAGCTGATATAATCACATGGGCAACAGATTACTTTGTCTAACTTTTGTCAAGCACCACAACACAAATGTATTTTCACAAATACTACTTAAAATTTACTGTGCAAAAAAAAAAACCTTATGTTAACCTTGTCCTGAAGCGGTGTCGACTTCTATGGGCTTATAGGCATACAGGGTGAACCACACACAAACATGTATTGTAGTCAGATGGATAAGCATTCCAGGTATTTTTTTTTTAAATGAACACCCTGTGCTCCGGGGAATTATCAGCAAAAGCCAGTCCAAAAGCCAGGGTCTGTCATGGAATAAAGCTGCACCAGTGCTCTTAGTAAAGTTCATTTACACTTTTGCTGTAAGCATGTGATGGCAGTAATGGCAGCATTAAGAATGAAAAGTACATTGAGATATTAGAGCAGCATATGCTGCCTTCAAGACGTCATCCATGCATTTTTCAACAAGACATGCTAAACCACACGATGCATGTGGCATGGCTGTGGAATAATAAGGTATGGATATTGGTCTGGCTTGCCTACAGTCCAGACCTGTCTCCATGTGTATGGATAATATTAAAACAAAAAATTCAACCCTGTAGTATTCTGTATTCTTGGTGCCAAAACATCTTTTAAGTTTGGTGAAAAGGAATGGCAAAAAATTAAATTTGGGGTTCAAGAACATGAATTGTTTTGGCAGCATCCCAAAACAAATAACAGCAGCATCCTAAACCAAATTGGTACAACACCCCTTGTACAACACTTCATAAGAGATATTCTTGCGATCCCATAGTACATTGCACAAGATGGTTCATAGAAAGTTTTATTTTCTTTTGTTCAGTGGGATTGAATGAACCACATTAGGGTAATTATCACATGCTTTAGATCGTTTAGTACAGGCTGTTTCCTGAGGTGGGACTAATAACCATGGTGCCTCATTGAGGTCAGATTTAGAGCAGTGAACATAAATCTTTCACTCAGTTACTGTAAAAGGTACAGCTTTAGCCTCGAATGATGCAGTGCCTAGTGCACAGATGAACAACACATGGCTTTGACAGAACTATTTTTACAACAAAAAACCCTATAACGCATTTAAATTCAAGGAGAAAAGTTAAGGTAGGTTTCTAAAAGTCAATCAGATTCAAGTGTGCTAATTCCTGAAACACAATTAGTTTGACTATAATTTGCAGAAAGGCTCACTGCAGAAATGAACTGCTGGTAAGGATATTTTTTAATGCTCAATGGTATTTGATAGGTATCAGGAAACTATTCATCATACAAGCTGGTCCTTAAAGCAAAAGAGACAAGAGAAAATTTTAAGTTAAGTTCTTAAGTTCTCGACTTAAGTTAAGGTCACAACTGAAATGCCCAAGGAACCCAACCCTTTACTGCTCCCCAGGTGCAGTGGCTAGGGCTGCCCACCACTCCAGGCATGTGTGCTCACTGTCCTACAGTGTTTATATGTGTGTTTTACTGCACAGATTGGGTTAAAAAGTGGAGGACAAATTTCACTGTGTGTAAAGCACAGTGGTGAAAAAGAGTGTTCTAATTCCTATTTTCAGATCTACACAGAAATGAACTCGCTTGAACATTTATAGCAAGGGTGTCAAACTCAGTCCCAGGGGAAAAGTTGGTCTGCAGTGTAATTATATTTAGCCCCTGAGAAAAAAAAATCTCTTAGAGCTTGTTTGCCAACCGTGGAGCAAACTCAGGTTAAATTCATGTTTTCTTTATGCACTTCTTCTTTCTACCTCAAGGCATGGACTTGAATGGTTCGATTTTCATTGAAGGAAATTAATATTATTGTTAGCCTGTGAAAAAAGGTTACCATTGAAATTTAACTCAAAAGGCTACAAATAGAGAAAGAGACATACAATTCTTTTAAATGGTTTAAAAATTGAATGCCACAGTGTCTTTTATTTCCCAGGTGTTCATAGCATTAAGCTTTGCTTGTTCCAGATATAATGTTTAGGCAAAACTTAAGCTTGTTTCCATATGAACATGTTGATCATTCTATCTAAAGGTTGGCCCACGACACTGTGTGTTGGAGTTTGTCACCCCTGATTTATATTTAAACAAAGGAAAATGCATAACTATTTATGAATACATTTAATCATCACTTTACTGGGATGACATTATATGATAGTAGAAATACCAAGCAGATTTAAAATGCAGTTACCAGCTCGAAGCCTAGTACAATTTCTTGGTAGGTACTGTGGTAGTTCATTTGAAAACAAAGAATATACCTTACAAGTTAAAAGAGATTTAAAGCATTAACACACACAAGCAATGTAAGGATAATTCAAAAGAGGACATTACATGAAAGTATCTGTCCTTTCACCCAGAAAAAGCATTTATAGCATTTAGTAGACTCTTACACTGTCTATGCAGTTGAGGGATACAGGCTCAAGCTTCCTACACTGGCAACCTGGCAGTAGTGGACTCTGTAATCTTCTGATTGCTAATTTGGTACTTTAACCACTAGACTACAAAGTCCCTAAAAGCACATTTTAAAACTAATTTAAAGACAAATCTACTGACAAGATTATTTCAGCCATAATTAATTTTAAATGATACACTGCTCAAAAAATAAAACACATTTACAACACAATGTAACTCCAAGTCAATTACAATTCTGTGAAGCCACCTCATCAGGAGCATGCCCAGATATTGTAGAGAGGTCACACATCCTACTGAGCATCATTTTAACTTGTCTTGAGGAATTTCCACTGAAGTTGGATCAGCCTGTAATTTGACTTTCCACTTCAATTTTTTGTATGATTCCAAATCCAGACCTCCATGGGATAATACTCCTGATTGACATTGATAATATCATTGATGTTATTTTGTCCTCAACAAATTCCACTATGTAATGAATAAAGATTTTCAACTGGAATATTTCATTCATTGAGATCTAGGATGTGTTATTTTAGTGTTTCCTTTATTTTTAAGCATTTTATTTTGTATGTGGACTGTTGAAGTGTCACTTTACATGGGGATTGTTGTGTGACAAAGGATGTAGTGCATTTGGGAAGCATTTGTAGGCGAGGCCATAACATTAAGATGTTACCTTTACTTTTTAATATATTAATTTGACACTAAAGCCTAAAATAGAAATGAGTTCAGAAGGAATTGAATTGATCATCATGCTCTAAAATAAACATTTTATATGCACTGATAGTAATAAAATATGTTGAATATATGAATATATGAATTAAACCTAACATTGTAAATGTATTGTGTGTCACTCCTTACAAAGTGAGCTGCACTAATATGAAAAAGTGTACTTTAGTATATTTCTACCATATGATCACAAAGTGTGCACACTCTGCAAGTGAGCCCATGCCTGACAAAATATGATTATGATGGATAGCTCTAAACTGTATTGGATTTCCATGCGTTTTCACAACACCTGAAAAGCAAGGTGATATACATGTTCATGTACATCAAAGGCCAGGCCTGCAACTGACTATTAAAAGATTGTCTTTCAGAGGAAATAGCTGAACACTTGCGTGTCCGGGATAAAATATCACCTCATCCTTTCTCAGATTCCCATCAAATTATTTTATATGGTTCTGTCAAAAATAAAATTTCTTATAATGTCCTGAACTAAAATACGGGCTGCTGCCTTATTAAGGGACAAATGAAAATCTTGGCCCAGTAAGCTTGATGCCTTTATTCCAATTTGTTCCTGCCTTGAACTGGCAAATTGCACCACTGAGATTCAGCCTCCATAGCCTGGAATTCCAGCAGTACGGTGGTCGCATTATACAGTGTATAAGGGTACTTGAGTAGGGCAGCCGTAATTTGTTATATTCAGGTGGATATGGTAAGACGGTAATTTTCCAATAAAACCAGCTTTTCTTTAACTTTTGCAAATGCATGTTAGGGGTGTGGCAAAAATTCAATGTGTTATCTCACAAGCTGTATGAAGGGTAAGATTTTGCAGAAATGGCAGTAGGTGGATTCATCATTCATTTGTTCGTTGTCTGTTTTAACAGTGCATAATACTTCTTTGGGTGGGTACAGTTTACCAAGTGAAAGCTATACACACATACAGATGTGCCGCACAGCCTAATTCTTTCTTTGTATATCCCAGATTGTTTGGAAGTTGGGGTCAGAGTGCAGGGTCGGCCATTGTCCAGCTCCATTGGAGCAGACAGGGTTAAGAGACTTGCTCAAGGACCCAACAGTGGCATAGCAGAGCCTGGATTTGAATCTCTGGTTGATATCCCAAAGCTCTACCCACAAAGTTACCACTGTCCCATCCGGATGTCAGGTACCAACCCAGTAGAAATCTGAGGAGATAAGATGTATAAACCAGTTTTTTTGCACTGCGTGGTACAGGAAACATTCTGTGTTTACATGACAACATGCAAAATAGCACACATCATGTTGGCTAAACACAGCTTAATGTCACAGTAGCAACGGCTAAGACTGTGGCCTCTGTCAAGGTTAAATTCATCAAAATCTCTGCTTAATTAAAATTTTTAATGATCTGCCCAGACAGCCATCTCAGTAGATCTATTATTTAGAACACTTATTAAAGTGAAATTGTCAGAAGATGGGCCTGTGCTCAGATGGTTGAACTCACAGCCTGCATGTTTACAAAACAACTTCATTGCTCACTTGCACTTTTAAGAAATAGGTGGGAATATCCAATTTTGTGTTATCTCAAACACAATCCAGAAGTTTCCAAAACAATTATAATTTCCTAGGCTTGTTCATAAATTTATAAGAATTTGTTAGTGGGTGTTGTTTCAATTCCAATCTGCACTGTTTACAAAGCTTAATATAGCTCCTGACACTGGTCCATGTCTCAATGGTTTTCCTTTGTGCACATCAGTTTCCTCCCACCTTTTAGCATCATGCAAACAGTTGATGGCTACAATAAATCAGCAAGTCTACAAACAAAGTGAGTGAGCGAGTGGGATGTGTTGGTGGCTGGCCAGTGGCATGTTCCAATCTGGTAGCTACTGTTTTCAGGATAGGTTTCTAAGCCAGTGTAATCTGAACATGATAAACAAGGTCACCAAGGTTAAAATATGAATTTATTTATAAAAATACATTACTTGCTGAGTATTTTAAATTAAGGTTGGCTCTGTAGCTCGGTGGGTAGCACTATTGCCCTAAAGCAAGCAGTTCCACAGCCCTACGGCACGCAGGCTGGTTAATTGCAACTTCTACAAAGTCTTCTTGTGTGTGTGTGTGTGTGTGTGTGCGCGCGCGTGCATGCGTGCATGTGTGTGTGTGATTCACCATGACCCTGAATAAAATAAGTGGTGAAGCAGCCAACATCAATAAATGAATGTTTTATATTAATGAATTTTGTCAAGAATTGAGCTGCTTGTATTTTAGCGGTGTACAGCTTTGGAGACCCAACTTCCATCTATCCTTATTACTATACCAATGTGGTCTCAGATTGTATTTCCCTCGTTTATTATAATCTAAAATGACTCACTGTGTCTGACACTTGTTATTAGCCTTGTCGCTGATTAACCAAGAATGACTATAAAGTGCACAAATAAAACTTACACCAGCATCTCCATGTAGAGTATTCATATAGATACCATTCTTTTATTCCCCTCTCCCTTTTTTGAACCTTCAAAGAACATGCATATGTATTTTCCCTAACTATCAGTGTAGATTGAACTTCATGGAGTAACAGATAAGCTTTTAACACAAATTTACCTGACCATTTAGGTATAATTTCAGGCATTAATACCTCTTATGTAAACTTGTCTGGTCAGTTGTAGTCAGTAAACATAAAATAATAACATAACACACAAAGTGTGGGGCACCAATAGAAGCTGCTATGGCTATTGGCATTTTACATTGTCAAATGTATGTGGATATCTTATAGTGATTGACTTCAAAACCATAGTCACTTTTTGACTATAACAACCTTCACTATTCAGGAAAGGTGTCTGTTAAAATGTGTCATTTTTATGCTGTTTGTGATATAAGGCACTGATGTAGAACAACATGGCAAGAACAAGAATGTTCCAGTATGTTTTGACCTTATACATGAATATATAAGATGAATGTAATGATCGTTAACAATAAAAGGCTTTTACTCTCAACGTTTGGCATCAGTTTTATGTTACTAATAAGAATATTAGATCCCGTTTATCCTATACCATTAAACCCAAACAGTTCTTTCAGTTCACATTCCATCTCTCCAGTCCCCTCCATGAATCGTGATGGGTTTCCCAATGTTTGCTCCTGGCACCACTTTTGACCTGATACACAATCCCTTTCATTTCACCTGATCTGTCATCGAGTCTTTGTTTGGCCTACTTCAGCAAAGAAGCCAAGTCTGCTCTCTCAACAGGGCATACCCCAGGAGAGCCGAGGGTTGAGGGGGAATTAAAGGGCTGCGTCCAGGGCAGATGTCAAGTAGTCTCTAGGGGCTTTCCTTTGAGCCTGAAGCTACATTTAGTCCATTGTTATGATGATGAGATGTAAAATCATCGCAACATGAAGAGAGCAGTTTGTTTTGACACAGATTTTATCCATAGCTGATAACTTTCCAATTGTCTACTGCTGGACCCCTGTGATCTCGTTCAAAAATAAATATATTTTATTCAATGCAGTCAATTTAACGAGTAAAATGTATTACAGCAAATTTTTAATATGTTTATTATTAGATGTTTGTCATTATTATTACCAGTAGCAGTATTATTATAACCAGTGGAAAACATTTACTGATATTATACATTTAGCTTAATCAGGGATTATTTTAAAATTATTTTTGTAGATTTTACAACCTCCACATCAAATTTCATTAAATTTGACAAATGTTTAAGTCTACTTTATAATAACAAATAGGAAGATTATTTGACAGGTAGTAATTTGAATGCTAAATTTTGACTTTTAATTTTAAAGCACACATTATATAAATTGCTAAATAAAACCCTTTAGAAAACTAACAAGCACCATTTCACTGCTTTACTTTCCTGCCAGTTTCACTTTCCACCCTTAATTTCCCTGTGCTGTCCTACTGATAGTCTGCTGAAGATACAGTCTAAATGGGCCGAAACAAAGACCTTAGAATATGACCTCCACAGGAAAATCTAATGTCTTTTTCTGCCCGGATTTCCATAAAATTTCCATGTTCTTTTCAGAATAGCAAATTAAGACCATGCATCGCTGGACAGAGAAGATAGTTTTGTGATCTTGTAGACACTGGGCTATCGTCCTAAAACAGGATATTGTTGAAATGTTGACTGTTGAAATAAGTGGTACATAAAGCATTATGGGCATGCATGCACACAGCTGGAGCAATAAATCAAGATCAAATGTAGCCCGGGATAAATTGTTGTTGCCAAGCTGAATATTCCAGATTTATATTCCTAAAAGATTTACACACATTTGCATGAAGTTGGGCCAATTTGCCTATCTACTTTCATGACTTGGAAATGTTGCGAAAAAAGCAAACCTAGACCAAGCCTAGTCATAAAATCTAGGTAAGGACAAAGAAGGGACAGTGTTGAATTAATCTATGTAAATGACGCTTTGAAAAAGAGAGCTCGGTTTAGTGCAATGATCTGAAAACAATATCCAGTTTTATGCTTCACCTAAAGTATTCCCTCACGGACAAGCACTTGTTGTTTTGGCTGATTACTTTATGAACCTGTCAACAGAGAGTGGAGGTGGTGTATTTAACAAGTTGTGTTGTTTGTTGTAGTGACACTATTTCAATATATTCAGCTGTTTTGTGTTTGTTTGGAGGAAGCGCAACTGTTGCTGTTTCTGAGAATTACAACCATTGAGTTGTAAGTGCAAGAGAACAACTGTGAGAAAAAACATCCCACATTTGCTAATGATATAGCATACAAATGCTTTTACTGTGGAAACACACAAGGATAGTGGTAGTTTATTTGTTTATTTTTAAGTGCACAAGAGTGCATGCAGCTCTGTTTAGATTTGTGTGTGACGAAAGAGTGAAAGTGAGCAAGCGAGCAAGCAACCAGGGCCAAACCCTAATTTGACTGAGCCCGCATTGGTTTCATCAGCTGTCAGCTCAGCAAACATGGTAATTAAGTGCTGCTTGCTTGTTAAAAGCTCCCATGCTACACAATTCTTATTATATTACAAGCTGCCTTAAAGGAATTTTGGTTCACAGCTTCATATTGATGTTGCTGGTAGAGAAGAGTGAAGAAACTGAGGGTAATAAATAGGGATCCTACCCCTCTGGTCACACTTTGGTGAGAATCTATGCAAAATACTGGGCTCGCCATTTATTCCACATGTCAAAATAACCCCTCTGTTGGTGTGACTTCTGTGTGTTGATGGGTTTGCATACACTTCAGCTTAATAGGTGCTTAATACGTGGCATATTGTAGCGCAACCCCAGCCAGTGCGCTATGTTACTGAAGCGATAAAATCAACACATTGAAAGATGGCGAATACTTCTGAGGAGGAAGACTGGGTGGGAAAAGGGACACCATGATGTGCTGGCAAAATATTTTCAGGGCAAAAATCAATGCCTGATAAAGGCAAACATTTTGAGAATTTCAACAAATCTCAAGTTTAGTAGTATTAGCACTAGTACTAGCAACTAAATTATTTTCTGCTGTATGGATTTTATTTTATAGGCTTGTAATACATTCACAAATGTTTTATGGTAGATATGTGATAAAGTATTCTTTTTTATACATTTTCTATCTTGATCAGTGTCACAGTCAATATAATTGGTGAATCTTACAGGGTTTAGGAGGGTAGGGGGAAGCCAGAGCTCATATGAGGAGCATATAGTCCTCATCATGTAGTACATAAATCTGAATTTAGAGTTTAAATTATGTTTAAGAGTTCTGAGTACTTCAGAAAACAGCAAAGTATTAGTCTTTAGTACAGCATGTTTTATCATACTGGAAATATGTAGTTTAGCAATATATTAATATGCATTTACTAAGTTCTCCTCAAACTCAAAAATACAGAATTATCTTAAACGTAATTATGTGTATATGTTTATGTGTTAATTATCATTAACAGTCAATGGTAAATATAAAATATTTTCATTTTGCAGAATGCGATATTTTTTGAAAATATGAAACAACTTGTTTTGATTACTCGCTGTTAAGTAAGCTTTTATTAGTACAGTATAAATGATTCAATTACTGCAGGATTCTGATACATTTCATGAAAATTTGCATGTTTAGCATTCTTACACATTCTTAGCTTTTTCTACAGCTGAAAGCCCTGCCCAGCTGTTTTGGTGTCAAGCACTTTATTCTGGTTATTATTGTTTTAGACTTTTCCAGGCAACCAATAGAACAGCTTAGATGTAGCCTAGATCTCAACAGTGGCGGGATGTGCTGAGCAAACCAAAGTAATAATAAAAAAAAAAAGAACAACAACAGTAGTAATAATAATAACAACAACAATAATAATAATAATAATAATAATAATAATAATAATAATAATAATAATAATGACGACAATAATAATAATAATAATAATAATAATAATAATAGCAATAATAATAATAATAACAATAATAATAATGCTAAATA
>JAYDZG010000022.1:9846194-9858487 GCA_034509265.1 Microcambeva bendego
CCTTGTGAGCAGACATTGCAACTTGGCCACCGTATTTGGTAATCAGCTAAATTTTGTGTCACTGTACAAATATTTCTGTGTAAGTGCATTGTTTAAAAAAAGATGCAACCCATTCAAACCTTATTTTAATTTGATGGTGACGCAGTCGGAGTGGACCTTTCTCTATGTACTACTTCTACTAAGGGTGTGGGTGGGCTAATTCTTACCAGTCCAAACACTACTTATCTTTGCTGAAGTCGAGTCTAAAATATTTACACTCAGAAAGTCATTCTTTGAGTGATGATTTCTTTTAGTTCATCCTTCCATATGCTACTATTCCAGCCCATCTGTCAAATATTTAAACTCAGAGTGGCCCTTGAGCCAAAAAAGTTTTCCCAATGCCCACCCCTGCACTAACTAAATACGTTCCTAAGTCCAGCAGAGGGAGGCACAGCAGCACTTCTGCACACTGAGAATACAACGCACAAGCAGCGTTTATTTCAATAATGAACCACAGAACACAAGTCGAATACCTTGTATTGGCATTTATTAACTGGAAAATTTATAGTAAATTTGAGCAATGAAATTCAGAAAAGTACCATAAAGTTTGAAATGTTATCTAATAAATGGGACACAACCCTACAACAGCCACGTATTGTATGAATGTATATACAATGAAATGAATATACAATTACAAGTAATAAAACTTTATTGATAAATATTTAACTTCATAGTCTGTTAGTATGTAACGGTACTGATGCAAAAATACTGTGATTATTAAATAAAATGGTATTTATAAAAGTAAGCACTTTGTCCAATCTAGATTTGTACTGCAATGGAAAAATAAAGATTTGTAATCCACTTTCATCGCACATGTCTACCAGGACATTGACAGAAAAAGAGATTTGCAAATCTGAGTCATATATATTTATATACATATTTAAAATATAAAGCTTGAGTTGACGCAACCTCAGCGTTTTAAAACTGATTTATTATTAAAAAAGTTCTACTGAATCTGCACATGGATAAAACAGGATACATTTAACAAACTATATACATTGATTTGAAAGGCTTGCTGAGATTTTAGAAGCCATCAAAACACTGACACTGTTACCGAGCAACACCTTTCCTCCATGAATGTCACTTGCTGGTGAGTTCAGGCCTAAAATACAGTGAATACAGCTTATTTAGCATGAACCAACAACAACCAAAAATATGACCCTACTTATGAAGTTGACCTCAATCCCAAAGTGAAGAGAACATGACTGACATGAGTGCAGAAAAGTGCTGAATAAATGATGTTTTCTCATCAGGGTTTGGTGGACCACCAGACAGAAAAGCTAGGCACAGTTAAATCAAGAAATAGCAGCACATAAAACGTTAAGGTGGGGGGTTTTCTAATCAAACATGCCCCGCCTTGTGGGACTCGGGGAAGTCTTCCTACCAAGCCGAGGCGTTCCCTGTAAAAGACAATGGATAATTTTAAATATTTTTGCATAACACAGAGAACATTTTACATTTTGTTCCAAGTTCACTTTTGGTTTTCGACCTGTAGGGCATGCAACGAGTACATGTCCTGGGCGAGTGACATTGAGACACACCCAAACACCCATGTCTAATGTGATCCAACTCAGTCTGGAAATAAAAGCGATAGCCAGCAAAACATAAAAATCGGGCTAATTCAGTGACAAAAACAATGGTGTCCAAAATCGCATACTGGGCTGGTAAAATAGTAAGCTCTCTCTCAGTACAGTGTGCAGTATGCACGCACCTTGGACGAACTAAACTACTACTTTCTCTAAGCCAAGGATGAGTAATCTTCATCACCAGTACACCTGATACAGTTTACAGTCTGGTGAACTTAGCAGTTGATATACAAAGAACTTTGTGCTGCAGCTATCAGTTATTTTGGTAATCAAGTATTCTATCAATTATTCCAGCTTAATCGAGTAATTTAGCTTTAATAAAGAGCAAAAATAATCGATATGAGATAAAATAAGATTGTGCACATTTTTATCCCTTACATATAAGCTCAGTTTAAAGAGAGCATGTATAAATTGCAAAAACAAATACATCCAAAATTAAATCCAATTCAAATGACTTAAAATGTATACAGGTGACCTAAAACAGGCCATAATAATAATAATAATAATAGGAAATAAGCACCCTAACGTAACCTTTAATTTGTGAACAAAAAGTTTAAGCTACTGTTCATTCACCATATAAAGTTTTGTTAGAGGCAAAAAACTTTTGTCAGGATTGTTTCTGTCAGGTGTGTGTGTGTGTGTGTACATTAGAATTTCTTCTGAAAACCAATCGTGGTGGTTCTAATGAAGAAAAGTCTGGATCAACACCACAATGCGTTTGCACTATTTTGTTGTTTTAAATAATCTTAACCTTTTAGTTTTCTCTCTCGTGTCTCCTCTGCTCCGTTTTCATTTTACGGTTGGCACTGTGAGATCTCGGTTCTGTCCTAAATCACACTTTCTTATTGAACAATAGGTGGGATGGGCGAGTGTAGTATAGTATTTATTGAACTGCATGAAAAGTCCCCGGTTTAAGTGCTGTTTCGGTGTGTGATTTGGGACGCAGCCCTCTGCTTTTTCACGACACCTGACGACAGCGTCAACAACGCGAGCTTTATATTACAAATTAAACAAGGCAGATTTTTGTAAATTGATTTACTTGTAACTTGAATATTAGTTTCAGTCCTAGTTTGCATACTTAAAATTAGCTAGCAGGTCATCAGGGTCATTTTTGCAGGCTGTTTGATGAAAAACGTATCTTAACACATTACTCATGCTCACGTAGTAAGGAAGTATGCTACTGCTGATGCTGCCCTAGTGTACTGTGTGAGCCAACAAATACTGTTAAGTGCTTAAAGCACAGTACATGACTGATCGGCGACAAAAGGTTTCGCACTATATGATCCATCAAAAACTGGAATTGTAGGCAACTTCTCTGCTAGAAACTATTTACACCCCTATGTTTCACCTCACTCCATATCTAGCACTCTCATTGGTTCGACTCCTCACTCCACTGCCAGCTGGGTGACATCTCTTGAAATATTCAATGGTTGTAAGACTTCGCTCTGGGAGCACTGGGTGAGCTGCTTGGGGTGAGTCGTTGGGTAGCCTAGTGGGCTGTGAGACATAACCCCACTCAAATATTTAATCCTCCACAAATGTAAAGACTCCAAGGTGATTGAGCTGAGCAATAACAAAATGATTAAAGCAAATGAAAGAACTTACTGGTGACTGTGCTTTGGAGAAGTTGACATGGGCGTAAAGCAACACTGCTATGTCTTTGTGCCCAGCTTCCAAAGCAATGGACAAAGCAGTACTTTCATCCTATATGCAAAAAAAAAATCAATTACTCAAATGTTCATTTTGAAAAGTATATATATTTTTTCAAAAAATTGTTTTGGCCTCATTAATTGCCAAATCTGACCCAGTCACAGAGTCTCTCTTTTTATCAATCCAAGAGGTTGAAAGGTAGCACATAATTATTCACATAATTAACTGAAGCATTGTCTCACTTGAGACTTAAAGTTGTTTTTCTTTCTGTCTCAAATCACAAACAAATATGTAACCAAATCACAGGGTGTGGTTTTTACTATTGTTAATATAAAATAAATCCATAATATCTGTGTGTGCTCACATTATCACTGAGTGTGGCATCACAGCCTGGCTGAGCCAGCAGCAGCTTGACGATCTCCACGTGGCCATGCTCACTGGCACACATAAGTGCAGTGGAACCTTCGTCGTCTTGGATGTTGACGTCAGCACCACAGACCAGCAGTGCCTTGACCATGTCCATCCTGCCATGACTGACCGCCAGCATCAGCCCTGTCTGACCGGCCTAAAGTGCAGAGGCGTACAGTCAGGGACATCAAGTACAAACAATTAAAATTAAGTGTACTCATACTAAAGGTACACAATATTACTACAGGTAAATTGTACAGCACATTACATGGCATGAAGTAACATTTGCAGATTGTGGTACATTGCTGCACATCAGTTGTATAAAAAGGAAAACACTGAGCGAGATGTAATTGTTGTAGTAGGTCTTTGGAAAGTATCAAAAATCACTGAGGGAGAAAAGGATTTTGAGCGTTGGCAAAGAGGCTAGGCAGATTTGTTATAACACTCCTCTTAGTCATTCGACTGCTGTGTTTTTCTCTGCATGTACTTCATCATTTAAAATAACAGTACATGCATTGTTATTAAGAACATTAATAAACAGAAAAGGACAATGGGTCTAAATAAATAAGATGCCGTGTTTAATACGGAGCTATGCAAAAACATTTCAAAGTTCAGAAGGTAAAATAACCTCAACCTTCATGCTCTTAACCTTTCACATGGTTGGTGGGCCAAACTGCAATTTGGACTAATCAGAGACGATGACCTTATACTAATCCTCTACACAATGATCATCAAAAGTTTTTTTCCCCCAAAACTATGCATGGCACATTTTGCCTTCTCATACATTCATTTTTTTATGCATCTTCCTGATTTCTCCCAATATAGCTCATCAAATTCGTCTTCTGCTGTTGGAGACTGCTGGACCCAAATTTTAACTTCAACTAGCATTGCTTTTGTGGTAATGCTTTATTTCTTCTTTTTTCTTATTTTTTTAACCTCATGTTATACTAATTAGGGGGCATTCAAACTTCACAAACTAAGTCTTAACCAATATAAACATCCATTGTAGACATATTAAAATAAGTAATATATATATAATATTTAATGACCTAACAATTTGAAAGTTCATGCTAAACACTTTTGTTGTCAAACCATTCAAACCTCACACTGGGGTTGCACTGACCTGGCTGGCTTTGGCATTGACATCCCCTTTGCTGAAGAGCTCCTCCACCACCCTCATGTCTTTAGGGGCCTCAGCCGCAGCTAATGCTGCAAGCATGATGGGGGTGTAGCCGGCCTTGTTCTGCTGATTGACATTGCAGACGTCTGTGAAAAAGGCAGGAAGCAGAAAATCAGACAGGGTCCAGAGCCCACCTTTCAAGTAAGCGCTGTTGGAGGAGGGGTTTCCACTGTTAGCATTTAAAAGAGAAGACACCACACACAAGCCTTTGAGACAGCATGCATTTAGGAACTGGTGGAAGATTAGGGCTAAAGCAGTGTTTTATTGACTAGCAGTGAGGCCAGGGTCAGACCAAGAGAACAATGGTGGCCTAACATAGAGGATAGGGTATCGGGGAGTAGGAGAGCACAAAGGAACACCAACAATGGGCTTTCCTCTTTGAAACTTTGAATAGCACTGACATTCTAACTCTTATCAAAGATTTGTACCACAAAAGCTGAGGTGGACAGGGATTATTTTTAAAATAGCAGCGGCACATTATCATGAGTGTATTTCAGGGTAATAAATTGGTATCCTTGATATTTAACTTGTTTATCTAACCAGAAAGTATAAGTGTTCATGTATTACATTTTTATGTAAGTTTATGTTCAGACAACAGAGCAAGGTATGTTCTTTTGTTATATGTAAATCTAAATATACATCCAACTCTACACCATCATATTACATTCAAATTCAGGCTTAAAAACATTGAAATGACCGGTCTAAAATGTTGAATAAGCACAAAAATACTACAGCTAAAAAGCTCTCATTTCTTTTTCACTGAGGTTACACTTTCCCTATATCTATGACAGATTTTTTGCAGGGCAGAATTAAACTACTGAACTAGTAATCCAAAGATTGCTGGTTGAAGTACACCCACAACCAGGCTTGCCACTGCTAATCAAGGCCCTTAACCCTCAATCTTTAAAAGAAATTGTAATTGAGAGTGTTCTAAATTCTACTTGTAAGTTGCTAAATGCCAAAACTGTAATTGTAAATGTTGTGAAGGTCAAACCTATTTTATAGAATAAATATGATGTTTATTTATAATAATTGCCTGTTTTAATACATCACCTTTTAATTTTTTTTAATTATTCTCCATGGTTGTATATACCACCTCATCTGCCAATTTGAGTAACTTTGGACAGGACTATTTTTCATTCACATTTTGAGCGAGCAGTGTTAAGGTTACCTGCTTCTAGCAACTTCTTGACAATGTGGAAGTTGGAGTGGGAGACACTGTAGTGCAATGCGGTGTTGCCATTGCCATCAGCCATATTAACCACATGTTCAAGCAGGGCCGGACAGATGTTCCTGAACGCATTTATGTAGTCCTCAACCATGGATGCTCCTGCCGTCTTCTGACTGGACACGCGGAACCACTCAAGCTGTACTGTGTTCATGCATGTTCTCTGTGATAAGAGATTCATATTAACAGTTATTAATATTGTTTAACAGTATGCTGTAGTCACCTCACTAACATGTCTGGACTGTGGGAGGAAACCAGAGCTTCCAGAAAGAGAAACCCTCTAAAGAACATTTTATTATACATTATAAAATGGCCCAAATTAAACCATATCACTTGGCTTGGGTTTCAATTCAGACCCTAACACACAACTAGATCTGGTTCTGACCATAGCCTTTAAAGGCCTCTATTCTTCTGTGCCATTAGCCAAACCTAATGACACAAACACAATAAATCGGTAAGCTTGAAGATTGTGTAAGCGATTTAAAAAAACTGGATGTCATGTCACTTTCTTCTACTTAATTCAGACAAAACATGTAAAAATGTAGGTGTGACTATGAATTCAGATCTCTCGTTTGACACTCACTTTAATAATATTACTAGAGTTGCTTTCTTTAATTTATGTAATATCTCTAAAATAAGAAATGTACTCTCTGTAAATGATGCTGAAAAACTGATCCCCGCATTTATAACATCTTGATTAGATTATTGTAATGCTGTTCCAACTGGATGCTCTGGTAGATCCATAAACAAGCTTCAGTTGGTTCAAAATGCAGCAGCACGAGTGCTAACTAGAACCAAAAAGTTTGATCATATTACTCCTGTTCCATCATCGCTACACTGGTTACCAGTCAAGTTTCGCATTAAGTATAAAACACTTTTCCTAACCAATAAAGCGCTAAATGGTCTTGCTCCTCAGTATCTGAGTGAGCTCATTGAGCACTGCAACCCAGCACTCCCTTCATTCACAAGATGCAGGGTTACTTATAGTTCCTAGAATTAAAAAGGTAACTGCCAGTGGAAGAGCATTTTCTTACAAAGCTCCCCAACTTTGGAATGATCTTCCTGACTCGGTTCGGGATTCTGACACAGTCTTAATGTTTAAGCCTAGGTTAAAGTCTAGGTTAACAGATTTATTTACTCGGGCTATTGATTAAGCCTTCAAACTAGGGGTGTGTGGCCCCAGTCTTGGTGTCTGGGATCTGGATGGTCTGCTGCTCTCATGTTTGTCGGATTTCTGCTGCTACATGTTTGCTTCTGGTTGCCTCTGATTTTACCTCCGGGGCTGGGGCTGTCCATCAAATATAGACAAAGGAGCAGAGATATTGGGTTGCTGTCGCTCTGCTTCTCCTGTCTGATCACTCTGGTTTGATGATGCTGGTGAGGTAAGCGCTGATGTCCTTCAAGCCTTCATGACTGTGTTACCTGCTTGCTCTTCCTTATAGTTATGCTGTTATAGTTAGGGGTGCTGGAGTCAAAAGCTACTCTCTGTTTACTCTTAATGATTTTACTTTTTAACTACATCTTTTATTTCACTCCGAGGTGATATTTCTGATGGAAGACCACCTCTCAAGTCAGCACATCCCGACTGACCTGCTAATGATTGCTGCTCCTGATAGATGAGACAGGGCCAGGCATTTGCTCAAAGAACTTCCAAAACTCACAACAGACTATTTCAGAAACTGGACTGAATAATGAAGACTTTCTGGTTTCTGGTAGTTTTAGTCTTTTTAAAATTTAAAACAATCGCCAGTCCACCCAAGAAGAGTCTGTTGAGTCTGGTTCTTCCAAGGTTTCCTGTATTTTTAGGGAGTTTTTCCTTGCCACAGTCACCCTTTGCTTACTCAACAGGGGTGTTTTGGTCTGGTTGTCCTAAACTCTGTAAAGCTGCTTTGTGACAATGTCTATTATAAAAAGTGCTATACAAATAAAATTGACTTGACTTGACTTGCTTGATGCAACAACAAATTGATTTGATGCATGCAAAGGAGAAGATCCGGGGTCAGAAAAGTTATGTCTGTGGGATTTTAAAGGTTTAAATGTTGTAAATTAGTGCTAGAGAGTGTATTAACAAGATGGAATAAATCTACAGGTGGAATGCTTACTCACCACTTCTTTGCTGGACAAAGCTTTAGGGTCACTTAGGTGGGCTTTGAGAACGTAGCATGCAGAGAGCATCTTTTCACTTAACTCATGTCTGGAAGGTAAATTATACGGAAGTATTACAGATCTACTGTGCCTCATATATGGAGCTCACTGTTTTTGTCTTTGTAGTGTCGGTTTATCGCTAGATGCATGTTGTATAAGGTAACACACACATTGCATGTTACTGTCATCAAACAAGACATTTGAACTAGAATTAGATACTAAAAAAAGGGCAAAATGATTTCTAATTCAGAACAAGAAGCCTACCAACTGGAGTTGAGATCAGGGGCCAAATTTAGAGTGCCATTTCAGTCTTATGTGCTGAGAATTTGTGAAATTTAGTCCTACTCTCAAACATAAGAATAAAAACTACTTATCAACCTTCTCAAGTTCAAGAAATCTAAGGAATTACCAAGAGAACATTCTGGGAGCAGAAGGATGTCCTGACTTTGTTTAATGATGAGATTCATTACTCAATTAACTCCACTAACAATACTATCGGTTCTTCATCGGTTGTTTTTCTTTTTTAATTAACTGCACACCAGTTTAAAGTTATTTGCCTAATTAATGAATTGGAAAGATAAGGAAACATTTATTTTAGATTAATTGATGTTTTGTATGATTTCGTAGATTATTGTTAAAATATACACTGGCATTGTCCATTTAACTAATCACTGAGACATTTGTAAGATATGTATATATTCTTAGATAAGGGATTTCCTTCAGTGATCGATCCTTTTTGGACTTGCAAGCAAAGTCACTTAAAATTCTGTTTGCCGCTGGCAAATTTTGGCCGGAGGTAAACACGCTTTGGTGGGAGAAAGTGTAAACATCATCTGTTTGTCCTGATTGTTTGGTGTGGGTTTTCAAGATTTTTGGCTAATTTTGAAATGCTTCGATGGGGAACCACGGCTGCAATCTGGCAACCCTGCAGAGTAGTGTCGTAATTCAGTTCTTAGACTGACACTTAAGATTCAGTCTTACACTTCACTGAAAGCTGCACTTAAAAGTTAGTTATTAAGCCCCTTACACTTTTAGTGAAGATTTTTTTTACTCATAAGTCGACTCTTAGCAGTAACTCTTAGACAATTGATAAATATGCCTTCAGGTCACTGTTCAGGGTCAATAAAATACCTTAACTTGTATAATAAAAAGAGATTACACAATTTGCACCAACATGTCTACCATAATCAACACTTGATGCAGGGGTGGATATCACAGGAATAGCAGAACTGTGTACTTCACAATAAATCTAAAATCACATTAAATTATGTTTTGTACTGTATACTAAATAATAAACATATATTGGAAATGTAGTTGCTCAGAATTAAAATAACAGTTTTTCAGACACAGATGCTCATTAACATTAAATCCAAAAAGGAACGCATCAGGGCACTGTTAAAACATTCCAAACATTTTATAGACAGTAATCAAAAGCAGGTGTTCAACCCAGTGGACCAGGTCCCTTTATTTGTCTCACTACAGCACTACCATTCTCGCAAAACACTTATAAAACAATCTAGTGTAGCCATTAGGGTTATTGTCTAGTCTTTTCAGATTTTCTTACCTCTCTCTGCTCTCCTGATTCTCCAGGCCAAAATCTTTAACACTGCTTTCTACATCCTGGGCTTGTTCATTATGAAACTGCTCCGTCCTTCGCTCCTTCACATCCCCCAGCCCCTCAGTGTGCTCCTCTTCCCCATCAGAGCCTGAAGAGCTGCTTTCCTCAGAGCTAGTGTCTTCACTTGAAGTTGACTCGTACCTGGAAATCCAAAGGATCAAACAAAAATAAACAGAATTATTAAATATGAGATAATGTACTACCATGAAGGAAATGTTCAAACTAACCCTAACATTGTACTAAACCGGAACATTTAATGCTTCAAGTAGAAATTTTGGAAAATGCAATTGTTTATTGTATTCAGCAAATAAGAACAAATATATGAATTAACTCTGTGCCCAAAACACATTTAAAAATGTACCACAGGAGCAAAAGAAGTAAGTGAAGCATTTAAAAATCTATTGCTCAAAATTATCGTATTTATTTCTACACAGCAGAGGTGTTGAGGTCAGTGGGACCAAGCTAATCTCAGATGGAACTAAAACAGTGAAAATAGTTTATTTGGATGTTTAATGGCATGGTAACTCAATGTAAAGATGTTTGTTTATTGGAATTTTAGCATCATGTTTTACACTTTGGTTACATTCATGACAATTACTCATTAGGCAACATTCATTAGTTCACATGTTTAAATTGAACAGTAATGGGAAATTTCACTTCACTTGCAAGTTTTTGGATGAAACCCAGAGCACCCACAGTAACCCACTCATGCAAACTCCTCACAGAAAGACTCCGGACCACCCCACTTGGGGATCGAACCCAGATTCTTCTTGCTGTGAGGCAACAGTGCTACTTACTTAGCCACCGTGCCGCTCCTACATGATTAAAGACATCAAGCTCAGTGGATTATGTTCTGTGCTCGGGTGAGTCAGGGTTAAAGAAGAGACATCTAGCTCTTTGTGCCAAAGACAAAAGACCAGACGCTTTTTGGCACAAATGTGCAAACATTCCATAGTGTGAGTAATAGAAAAAGTAATGTAACAACAGTGATGAAGATGACTCTTAAAACCCAGCTCTTACTTTAGTCTGGTGTAGGAATCAAACTCTGTATGTGTTTATATTTACAAAATGCTGATTAACAAAACACAGATTATGTTTTTTACTTAATTTCATTAAATCCTTTCTGGAAGTGTATCAATATGTGAGCCAATATACCAACCCTCCATTCACACCAACAAACTGCAGGTTCTTTTTGGTGCTGTGGGTTCCTTGGTGACCATCTTTCTTCTTCATGATAGATTTCAGGGCACTTTGACCCCCTATAAAGATTGTAAAAGAGATAACCATTCAGTGATTCAACCAACTTATTTGAGGAAAACACATAATTAAATATTTCATTGCAAGTACAAAAATAATAAAAATAGATACCTAACACATACCTAACATCAGTTGGTTAAGGAAACACTAACAGAGAAAGCATCTTTTTTTCACAAAGCCCTTTTAAATCACATTATAGACATGTCTCTCATAGTTACAGACTTTAATACAAACATCTATAGAAATCAGTGGCGTGCAGTGAGGCCCTTATAACCCTTCAGGTAAAAATTGTGAATAGTACAACATATTCATATACGTGTAATAAATAAAATGAAATAAAAAAATCAATTTAAATCCCTGCCAATTCAAACTGTTTAAATAAGAACTGCTCATTAGAATGGATCAGACTGCACTAGTATGTATTTTACGTTCCCCTTCTGATGAGATCATGAAGGGTTCTGTTACAAACTGTCAGGAAATCTGACCAATTAGATGTTAGATTTTCTCAACAGGAGGCAGACTCAAAGAGATCAGTTCCTTCTTGCAGGGGTTACACAATATTCACATATTATTGATGAAAACAAAAATAATGTTGCTTTATGTGCGCATGCCGGGGTAGTTAACAGTTAATGTTGAACGGTGGCTGCAAATGAGACGGATGTTTTGGCAAATCTAATTAAAAAGCTTTTTTAAAGCCTATCCTTCAATGAGAAAATTCCACTGAGTTTGGTTAGGTGTGTAAGAAAAACGTTCAGGGTGTCGGGGCTTGCAGAAGGGGTCCGGAACCGCATACCAACTGACTAGAATATAATCAATTGTTTAGAATAAATGAGTATGCTTCTAACTTTGTGTTTGTTGAAGGCCCTTTCCAGTTCCAGCATAAATGTGCCCTGCGCACAAATCAAGGTCTATAAATACACATAGTTTGATGGGTTTGGTGTAGAACATGCTTGGGTTGCAGGTACATAAAACTTATGGAAGATTTACGTCACACCTTATAAAGCAGAGTGGGGCCACATTGCCACAGTTTTCATTAAAAATATTTAATTCTATGTTTTATGTGTTTCCAGGGTCACAGATAAAAAAAATTCATGGACAAAAAGTCAGTGACTTGAAAAAGAATAAAAAAGCCCCTGGTATACAATACTCGAGTGGTCTCCTCAGAGACCTAACAATAATGAT
>JAYDZG010000022.1:9859345-9880949 GCA_034509265.1 Microcambeva bendego
ATAATGATTGCAGTGTCTTTACAAATGCTTTCCCAGAGGAGTAAAGTGGTGGCTATTATAAACTCAAACTGGAGTCATCTATTTGTTAAAGCAGACGGTCTTAAAATTGCATCTTAAACCTCATGTCCACAAACCATTAAGACCGCTGCGGAAAATAATGCAAGAATTATTCCCAAAATGGATGTAAATCAGCAAACACTGAGCTTTGAGAAACCTACTGTCTGCAAATTGAATGAAGACAGATGCTCGATCGATAACATTTCGTGAATGTCATAAACATTAAATTCAACCCAGAGCCAGTAGGTGGAGCACACAGGAACATGCACTACTGAACTGAGCAGAGAGACGCAAACAAGCCAACAGCGGGATCTGATATGATCCAGCTGTCGACACTTGACAATCTCACTTGGCATGCGAATAAAACCAGACAATTTTTCTGCCACTGCATGGAAATGAGCAAGTATCCTCAACATTTCAACCAAACAACAATCACTGATCAAAACCACAAGCTCTACTCGCAAATATGTATTTTTAATATTCAAAACAAACATTAGGTTAATCTCTTAACAAAACAAGAATAAACACACATTGGTACAAACATAAAATATGATCATAATGTTTTCTTAAAAACTTTCTCAGAAATTATAAAAAGCATTGAAACGTGTTTCAAGCCCAAAGTTATCCCAACTATTTTAAGTACAGGCTCTGTGCTGCCAAATACCCCAAAGGACCTCCGCCTCTCCCCACAGAGACTGAAAAAAAAGCAATCGTGAACTGCCAGAACATGCCTTAAACATGAAGCCCATCTTGTGGCATACTGCAGTTTTTACCCTGTTCAGGTCACTGAGCAATGTCTCTTTTTGGTTCTGAAAAACAGATGGACGACATGCTTTGCATACCAATGAATGAGCTGAAATATTTATAAAAATATGAAGAGTCTAAACACAATTTTTATATTTTTCTTATGCTTTTGATGTTCACTCATTCTAAATTGAATAAACCACTTACATTTTAAGATAACTTCGTAGTGCGTATTTAAAGACATTTGGGATTTCCAAAAACATTCTTCTCATGAGTTGCTGCCTATGTAGAGAGCGCACTAGGTTTTCGAACACACCCTTTGTTTCTATGTATGCTGTATTACAAGATTTATGTCATTTTGTTCCCCACTTTTATCGTTTACCCCTCCCAGGCTGCATTGTCTTTTATCGTTTTATCTGTTAGCAAATTCAATGCAAGTAAAACATTCAAACCCCTTAGTTACATTCGAAGTGGGTTGCCACTCTGTGAAGATGTTTCCACACAGTTCAAGTTAGACCAGTTGTTTGTGGTGCAGTAATTTGTTTTGGATATTGTTTTTCCATTTGAAAAAGAAGTCCGAAGTACAGTTGGGCCCCAGATTAGAAAAACCCTGGAGCTGTGTGGCTCAAACATGACTTTCTGAACTGAACTCCTTGGCAATAATTTATCTCATCATGTTTGGAAGTATAATGGTGGTGAGTAAGATCTACTGAACACCAAAGTTACATTAAAGAATGGAAAAAGGAGCATCATAAGGCTGCACTGGTAGTGGGATCTTACACATTGTTACACATTTTAATAGGAAAAAAATCTCTGTAGAATCTAAAGTATATAGAGACAACACGAGCCTTTTAACAGAACAATATACAATAAACAGACCCTTTGAGGTATTGTAGACAGTTTGCTTTGAGACATTTGTCAAAAACTGAACCACAATCTCAAAGTTGTTGAGAAATTTAGATAAAATTTGTGCACACAATATTTCCTCTATTCAATTTTAAACAGATCATTGATTAAATGTAAGCCTTTTCACTTAAATATTAAAGCTTGAGTTAGTAAGAATAATGTAAATATATACATTAAGAGTATAGTAAAAGCAACGACAAAAGTGATGGCAAACTTGATTCTTGACTTTTTCAGTCCAAACAAAGTTGGACGAGTTGAGGACAGAAGAGTTTCTTAAAGAAGAAGTTACAAGTCTGTGAGAGCCAGAAATCTTGCTTGTTTGTGGGTGACCAAATACTTATTTTCCACCATAATTTAGAAATAAATTCTTCAAAAATCCTACAATGTGATTACCTTTTCCCTCACTAAATACTTTTTGACCCCACTGTATATTTTGTATTTTAATTTTCATTGCAAGCAACATTTGTTGTCTTACATACAGGTATCAGTATGCTACCTATAATTTCACCAATCTAATCGGTAAATAAAATAATAGGATTAAAATATTTTTTCAACCTAATCAGCAGGTCTGGTTACTAACCCACAAAACAGCTACATGAACTTTTAGGAACTTAAAAATCAGGAAAAACCTTTACCGTGGAGAGCTGTGGACATCTGTTGGTCCATGCGACTCTGTTCATGGGTTGCAGTGTCCTCTGCCCACGCGCTGTCTGTGTCTTCAGTCCTGGCACTTGATAGACAGGAACTGACCATTTGTGTACCTGGGCAGAATAAAAAATATACAAAATGTATTTATAAATAATAAAGGAGCATAAGCAGTCCAGCAGTATTTACACTCAAGTTTTACAAAGCAATAAACTTACTATCCTCTAAATCCTCATGCACTGAATCCTCATGCATTTGTCTTTGTAAAATATAAACCCTTGTGGTTGTTGTGATTAAAGTACTGGACCAGTAAGCAGGTCATACAAAAGTTTGTTTGAGATTTTTAGTGTTTTTTTGAGCCACAGCACATTTTTTACATTTACAGACAACCAACAGGCACAGACACTCAATGCCAAATCATTTGAAGTGGCTAAATATTTGTTGGCCAATTAAGTGAAACTGAATAAATTCCTATGGCACACCTGACGATCTATCGTTGAAAAGGGTTGAAAATCACTTTCTGTTCTACCAACAACTGGCATCAATAATCATGTTTACTTAATATAAAAGGACACCCAGAATTCCTCCATCACAAGACAGTCCATGGTCATTATGTTTTCATTATATACTCACCATCGTTATCTTACATAACACTGTAGACTTATGAATCCATATTATTAGGCGCACAACAACAAGCAATTTAGATCAAGCCACTGCCCCCTAAAAGAGATGAGCTCATTGTTGGTTTATAACCAAAGCCCCAAACATTTTTCATGAGCACAGGCAACTTTCAGCTGTCAGACCCTATTAAAACTCAGAGTTCACGCAGGCAGAGGACCAAACTAACAAATAACCTGCTGCTCTACACACTCAGCATGATAGACTGTAAAAGCAGGCCACACATCGCAGCCATACAGCAACCCAAAATATGTAAAGTATTATTTACATACAGGGGGTGAATAAAATAATGAATACTGATAATACATAATATTATAATGATTATAAACAGGTCTAGCATTTACCTTCAAAATAAATGAATCTCTTTGGCAACTTTTTCCAAAAATCTCCCTATTTATTCAAGATCAGAAACATCACTAAGGATGCACTGATATGTTTATCAAGAATTAGGTCTTCTTTTTCCTTATAAGTTTATAGGTCCTGGATAATTTATGAAGGACACTGAATGATTCTTTACAAAGAATAATTTGTTAAGGTATGTATGAAAAATAAATCTACTTCACAGCCTGCATCCTATAACTTCTAATTAATGGTTTATTGGATTCAACTATGTGAAACTACAGGATGAGAAACAGATAATAAAACTGATAAAAATGTAGCAATTGCTAGCCTTTAAAGTATATTATGTAAACAAAACAATTACATTTAACAGACATCTTTATCCAAAGTGAATAACATTACAGATACAACACACAGCCTGGGCAATTGAGGGTTAAGGGCCTTGCTAAAAGTTTAGTAGCCACTAGTCCAGTACTTTAACCACTAGACTATGTTTTGTGTATAAATTCTTTAAAACACAAACCAAAACATAAACTAAAAATACTAAAATTACCAAACATAGAGGAACACTAATACTACTAGAACTAACTAGCAAAAGGGTTAAAAAGAAAAGTCAATGTTCAAAACAGGTATGACTTTTGCAGCCAATAAATATAAACCAAAAGCAATACTAACCATTTCTGACATCATTAGCATCTCCTCCTTGCAGGCTCTGCAGGTCCAGATTATGAAGGTCCTCTATGCTGCCATACTTCATTACTGAGTTGATGGACGACAGTGTGGTTACCAGCTCGCTGTTGATGGAATTAAAGTGAGACTGTTGAGGTGGAGCGAAAGCATCTGCCAGTTCACTATAATTCTCTGCCAGCAGCATCTGTTGCTCCTGCAGGAGTTTCTGGACCCTCTCTATATAGTGGTCCAAGGTAACTCGAGGTCCTGCCTTGTTTTGAAGGAGCAAAGCCTCTCCTGTCACCATGTGTCCCATTGCTGCACTCTTCTCTATGTTCAGTTCTGGTGCTTGAGAAGGACCACAAGCTATGTTCCGAGTCTTGAGACCTACCAAAAAGTTCTCCTGTATGGAAGCTTGCCCAACCCCACTTTCTTTGGTTCTGGTAGGGGGTGCCTTCTCAATAGTCTCCTGTGATGCTGCAGTACCCACTGCAATGGAGCGAGTTTTCACTGCCGTCTGAACATCTTTTACAAGACCTTCACCAACAGCGATTGTTCGAGTCTCTAACGGAACAGTAATGGTTTCCTTGTCTTTTAAATCTTGTTGAGTGTTAACACAAGAATCAACAACAGTGATGGTCTCTGTGTTGGTGAACTTACCAACAGTATTCACTTCTGTGTTTGTTTGTTGAGAATGCATTGTGGGCAAAACCATAACTGCTGAGTCTGTTCGGCAGACTGGGTCAGTTGAAATACTCTTGGACAAAAGCTCCTTAAATGGACTAACGATTACATCCACTGTACAATCACCGCATCCAATGGTCCTGAATTCCTTTAACTGTATAGACTCGGTCTTGAACGTTTCTAAACTTTCCACAGTCAACTCGGTGTTTATTCCGACCTCACATACATCTACTTCAACCCCTACTTTCTGGTGGCACATTACAATGTCTTTTCCTGTGCTCTGATCTCGAACATCCACACATTCTTGCACAATCCACCGGTGCATTGGCAAATTTGGGCCCACAGCAAAATCTCTTAACTCTGGTTTACAAGAGACAGCTGCGTTGTGTGTTTGCGGTGTACGTCCCATCATGATGTCACCTTGTTCAGTATGGTTTCCCACGCCTTGACTCTGTGTAGAGACCTTGACCTCCACTGAAGTGCTCCGCATCTCAGGCCTAGCCAGTGTGCCTTTATCGATTTTCTTTCTTGAGCCGGCTACCTGGAGCTCTAGCTTGAGTTTCCCCATCTCCATTTCATGTGTGGCCTCCTTCAGCTGAACTTCCAGCCTATAGATCTTTTCTTTAAGAGCCTCAATGGTCTGGTGCTGAAGCTCTATCTCAGCTTCTGTCTCAGTGGTCATGCCCAGCATCGCTTCGGTCACCCCAACCCCTGCACTCCTTGTCTCATACTCGGTCCCTACAGCAACATCCTTGCTGTGCCCCGGTGACTTTCTGCAGATTACTACATTATTCATGTTCTCGTCTGCTCCAACCCCAATTGACTTGCTTTCCCGACTCCATTGCCTTTGCAAAGCATTTTGGCTTGTGCTGTTCTGTATTTGGTTAAGGGCAAGCTCTGGTGCCACACTGGAATCCTGGATATTTTTCTCCAAAGCCTGGACTTCAGCTGTCAGCTGACGAAATTCCTGTAGTCTTTGGGAGCTCTGTTCTATACTTTCTGGCTCCACAATGTGCAACTCTGAGCCAGCCTGAAGCTGGGCTGTTGACTCAAACTGTTCAGCACTGCCTACACTGTAGGAACGTTTTCGAAAGCCAACGGGTGTACTGGCTACTTTTGAGTTCTTCATCTGTGACACCATCTGTCGCTTTTCTTCCTGCAACACTGATATTTTGACTTGAAGGACTGGAATGATCCTCACCTGCTCCTCAAGCTCTTTAAGCCGTTTGAGAGCCACTACCATTTGGTCTCGAATATTCTGAAGATGCAAAGGGCTGATACTGGTCACTGGTGTGGTCATACCTGAACTGAGGGGGCTGTGACGTATTGAGCTGCCCATAGAGGATGTTAAATAGAGATTGTATTCACCATTGGCCAAATGTCCATTATGCTGCAGGGAAGCTGAACTAGGTGAGATCTGGCTTGCCCCATATGATCCACTGTAAGATGACAGGGAGCTACTGGAGCCCATCCCACCAAAACTGGCAAGGCGCCTGCGAGGTGGCTCTGCCGGCGGCTGCATGAGCAACCTTTCTTGCTCGAGCCTCCTTCGTGTCTCCATTAGTGTTTTTTCCACTTGGACGTTGTGGCGAGGGAGGCGAGGTGAAGGTGGGGGCAGCAATTGCTGCTGCTTGATCTCAAGAAAATTCACAAATGCCTGCGGGCCTTCATTGACTTGGGTAATGGGGCCAAGGGAGGCTAGCTGGTTCTGAGGTGTAAAAAACACTGATGACTGCTTGCTTTCATCACTGTTTGATGAGGACAAAGAGTCTGTTGATGCCCACTCAGGCTGACCACCAGACTGAGAGGCTGACACAGACCTGGCCACTTTGGGTTTTCTTTGAATGTTCAGCTTCTTGATTGTGTTACCCCTTTCTATGTCTTCAACATACTTGAGGAAGTCCAAGTCTAGCTGATAACCATAAGGGGTTTCCAAACTATAGGGGGCCACAGAGTCTTTGTCACCATCCTCTTTTTCTATGGATAGCAAAAGATGAGACGAATTAAATGAGGAACTTGAGTACATGTAACATTTAATTAGTAAGAAAACAGAAAACATGATATATTTGTGTATTAAGAACTCCATTGTTCTTTAAACACAAAAATGCACCCCATTTGATTTACTAACTCACAATGTACCCATTGCTGCTTCTCTACCTATATTCCTAAATGCATTCCCTTTTCCTGTTATCATTTAAGGTCATTCATCTAGCCATACAACATTTCCATTACTTGTCTTCATTACTTAAGTTCTGTTAAGTTTCTACCATTTCTCCGTTGTTATAATCATTACAAATAATTACCACATAGTTACTACTACTGTTGATAACATTCTATTTACTGGTAAATGTAAAATTTCATAATTAGTTCACACACTGGTTTAGCACTAAAAGCTGTAGGTGGTACATATTCTTTTTTTGCTAAATGTTTGCTAAATGTTACTTACGTGGTATTAGCAAGACAACCAACAAGACAAACAAACTACTGCTTAAAATGTATCAACAACGCTTTAACCAAACGTAATGTTTCCACTATTATTATGGGTGTGACGTTTCACAATTCATCGCAATGTAAAAATCTAGTGATGTGCACATGTGTTCTGTTATTTATGGCATTTCATTAAATTGAATTGTTTTAACACCAGAGGGTGGAAATTTATTCTACCCCTACAACCATGTCATATCTCAAGCTCCCATATGCTTCTTCCATTATGCAATGGAAACCGGAGAAGATGAATTTGAGCTTAAGGATGCTCCATCGTGTTTTAAAGACTCTGCTAAGCTCAGTGAGCTTGTTTGGTTACTTTGATTTTGAAGATGGCGATAAGTAACTTAAATTTTGTAAACCTGTTAGTAGGTTACAGTACAGTACTGTTACAGTAGTACATTTTGATGTAGCATAATTTCAAGCTAGGTTATTAAGTACACTTATGCTTTTGAAAGCAATATAAAAATATGAATCATAATTCATTTGAAGCATTAAGATACAGCATATACACAGCATTAATGTAAATTATCAGCAAGAGGTAGCTATATTAAGTCATAATCACTTATTAATTGGCTAACTGAACCAACGTGCAAATGCACTAGCATAATATGCATAATTTCATATTTTTTACATAGCTGCTGCTGGAATTTGAGCCCTGGTTCCTTGAGGTAATGACCTGGAGTAATTTAATGTTTTTAAAATAATAAGCCCACATGCATATTATAATATAGAATATAATATAATACCAAACACAAATCTAGGGTACAAAAAACCACTACATGAATCTGAGTTATGTTATGAAAGCAAAATCAGATTACAGCCATATTGTGCTTCATTTGAGCAAATTAATGGTTACGTTATTGTAACAATGTTATCTAACCATTTACAGAATATTGGCAAGAACAACGATAAATGTTCTTGTTCGTAACTACAGAGTACAACAACACAGCTCAGAAACAAAAATGTTTCCTCAAGCCTTGAGCCAAAAGGCATCCATCAACCATAACGTTATCACATACCAATGTCCACACAAGAGATTAAGAACTTCTGACATTACTTGCAGACTAGCTTTTGTAAGGCAAGCTCCTTAGCAGACCAAATGAAGACCAATAATTTCACACTGGTTTACATAAAACTTGAACGCATTTGGCCTAAAAGAAGCATGCAAAACATCTGCCATCAGACTAATTCCTTTTAAACTGTTAGGGAGGGTTACTTTGGTAATCTAACCCTTTATTTTCAAGCCTCACTTACCACAAGTCAAACAGCCGTCCTACTGCGGAGCTGCTCACTGTCCTGCAGCTGCAAAAGTGGAGTAACCAGAACAAGCTGCAGGCAGACACGCTCAGCCTTCACTTCATAAGGGAAAAATTCCACTATCTGTGCAAACTCAGCCAAGTTCCTCTCGGTTCCCCATAGGCTGGCAGCCCTGGCCAATCACACACCACTTTCTCTGTCTGCCTTTTTTCTAAAAGTCTCAACCACTGCTTGAACATGACATGTTTTTAAGTTTTAAGTGAAGTCAAAAGTTTAATAAAATAACTAAATAAATATAGAAGAATAGTAAGAGGAATAGGATCTAAATGATCTGTGTGTGCAAAAATGATCCACCATTTTTATTTTAATATGATGCAAGTATAACAGGTTAGACTAACATTTATAAATTCAGCTATTTGTTGGAGAAACCTAAAACACAGTAGTGAGAATGCATTTTGATAAAATTTTTAATCTTTATTTACAGAAGATGTGCATGTTTGTACTTGAACAATAATTCACAGCTGCTTGAAACAATTATTGTTTACTATTTATAATTACTATTTATTTTAATATTTCTTGTTATTAAGAATAAGGACAATAACAATTGTTTTTTATTTAAACAATCAATGTTCTTTTATTTCTGGAGAGAGTTGCAACATCTAGATACCTCATCTATTCAGTCCCAGCCTATAAGCATCCAGCAATTATATCTAATAATTAGTTTGAATTTAGTAAATCAGGGACATCGTCATTTCCAACAACCAAGGAAATGGTCATTTCATGAATGTAAAGCACCAGTATGATACCAGTTCATACTCCATCCTCTGGCTGTTTAAAGTAAGATATACAGAGGTGCTTGGAATTAAAAAATCCAAATTAAAGGACACCACATGAAACATTTACACAAATATGTAAATACTTGTAAATAATTATTATAAAGTCTAGACTCTTATTTGTGGTATAAAGTAAACACACCAGTGGTTTTCATTCTTTTTGTCAGCTTGGCCACAACAAGCCACATTATTGAGCTAAAGTGGAAAAGCTGGTATCACAAGTCAACAAGAGTTGTTGCAGGCTAAAGGTTGAGAAGCCAGAAATAGACGGAAAATAATACATACAGAACTGTCTTAACACAACCAAAATGACATCTGTACAAGAGTACAAGTACTCTTAAAACAACTAACAGTTCACAGCTTGTTGAGAAAGCTAGGCTTTTTGAATACAATAACAGATACACATCATGAATGTACACAAAGGACAGCCATGTACAAGGAACCAACATTCTTGTGAACTGACCTCTATAGACCTGGAGCACAAGAGAGGAAACTAATAAAAGTAGCAGTCAGGACAAGAATAATCCATCATGCCCTGACTGGCCTAGAATTACACAAGCCACTGAATCTGACACTCAGAAATTCATTCCATCAGATATTCTCTCTGCAGATGTCTATTACTGCTTGATTGATTATCTGGTTGCTCTACCACACTGGTTGGGTCGATAGTGTAATACCCAGTAGCAGCATTTAAACATGCGCAAGTCTGGTTAAAGATTAACTTTCATATGTTCATGACTGTGATATTCTGGATTCACAACCATGCTCTTAAAGGTATTAAACGAAATGTAAAAAATAAACACATTTCCTAAAAATCTAGCTCTATCACATTATTTGTTCTCACCGTTAACAGATGATTCATTTCAGTACAGGAACTTGATGACAACATGTAAGCCTGGCTTCGAGTATGAAGGTGAATGGCTAAGTCAAAGCAAGGTAACGCTATCAGCCAATAGGGTTGCTGAAAAAGATGACCCCAAAGATAGCTCGGGCCAGATTAGCAAACACCAGACCGAAGGGCATGACTGTGTTATCACTGAGGTGTTTGTGGTCAGTGTGTACGTTGACCTCACACATGTTTCTTCATACAGCTCTAAGTTGATAGTAAGTTTGTTCACAAACACTCAATAATGAAAATCTGCACATGAGTGAAACATTAAAAGCTCAGACTGTGATAACCCGACACAGCACTCATTACTCCTTACCTCTCACAATAAATGTGTCTGTGCTTTTGGAGTAGCAGGAAATATGACTTGACCCTCACAGGAATACACTACTTTCATTTAGAAATGAGCTTTCTGATTATATCTGACCGTAGAAAAGTGTTATTATAACGTAGGCTTTAATTTTTAAATGCTCTAATTTTACATGTTTTAAAAACGTTTCTATTTTAAATATTTTATCCTTACTATGGCTGAGCAGTCAAAATAAATAAATAATTAAATGTGGGGTAATGGTAGCTCAACAGTTAATGTATAGACTAGAAATCAGATGTAGTTCAAGCCCAACCCCAAACAGATGCCACTATTGGACCCCTGAGCAAGGCCCTTATTTTACAATTGCTGAAATAGCAATAAATACATAAATAAACCAGTACCATTTCAATAACACGCAAAAAAAAAAAATCAAATTCAGCAGCATCACAAGTTAATAAATAATTAAGAAACTGCTATAATTATTAAAAAATAGTGATAAAATCAAATACATTTCATTACCTGTTAAGACCAATGATGAAGCAATATGTTTTATTATTTTATATTAATAAAACTATTTTATAATTATTTCATTAACTTTATTTGCTTTATTATAACAATTATAATGATGTTATGTAAATTCTATTTCCATTACAGGTAAATTACAGATGCCAGTAGTGAGTACACCACCACTAAATAACTATGAGAAAACACTAAAACATACTCACTTTAAAGTACATTCTGCTTCTTGTAAAGAAACAACAGAGACAAAATACATCCGAGCAGTATGCTTTAAGCCCTCTTCTTTCTCAGCAGACTCAATGACTTGCTTATATTATGAACTACATCTTCTTACATTTAGGAAGTGGTACATGTCTGAAAGCCTCTATACTAGATTCAGCAAAAGTCTTGCACCAAACCAACCCCATTCCTTACTGTGTGGCTCTTTCAAAGTGCTTACAAAGGGCAAAGTCACCTTGGGCTGTGGAATCCACCAAATGTTTGCAATGAAAATAAAAAAGACAGCCAGCCATGTTTGGCCCTGATCACACCCCAAATTCATCATGTGGGAGAAAAATAAACAGCAGATCATTTTTCAGACTACAAATGTCTTTTGAGAGGTCTCTCAAGCAAAGTGGACTGAATAGGAAAAAAATAGTACATTTAGCTATTTTAACATTGTCCTAAACATGACTCAAGAGACATGTGCAACAAGAACAATAATTTTTTTTTTCTTTTTTACCTTGGTCAGTTGCATTTCAAATTGGTACTGAGCTAGCTTGTGTTTAACGCCTGGCCAGTCCACCTCGTTAGGATCAAAGTTTCACAAGTAAAACTGGCAATGTTGTGTGACATACTGATTTTTGTACACTGTTATCCAGCCCAACAAACCCAAACACACGTGTTAGGTTAGCTTAGACAAATGTGCAAGCACAAAAGAGTGTGAACAAACTTGCAAGCAAACCTACAGATTACATAAACACATGACACATTTTTACCTCTAGCTTAATGTATTTACATTTTATATAGTTTCAGTGCATTTTTAAATTGGTGAAAGAAGAAACAAACTCAAGGTTAGTCATAGCTAGCACACAAAGGCAAGGCTATTTGGTACTGAATCCTGTTTGAAGTCTATTTTTACTTTAGCTTTCTAAGCTCAGTTTTGTCTTGGGTCTAGTGAAGTATCCCAATGTGAGGAATCCATGAGACTTAGACATACTGTATACACACAAATTCACTTTTACTCCCAGTGACTGTTACCAGCTGGTACTCAGAAATAGAGCATGTACTTAGTTATTAATAACAGACCTCTGTCTGAGAAACACGGGCGATTTAACTGCACGTAAGGATAATTCATTTCAAAAGTAAATAAATCTGATCTTTCTCCATTTTCCTGCAGAGTTGGAATTTCTTAAGGAAACCTGGGATCGTTCAGATGAATGAAAAATGATTTTAAGTCATTCAGTCATTAAGTTAATGTGACGCTTCTGTGAAGAAGCGAACCAAAATGGGCAGATGTATGTTACAGCTTTTATATACATGACTGTAAATGTATATAATAATTCTTCATTTAAAAACATACATAAAGGAAAATGTTTATTGTTTTTAATATCCTTAAATGACAGTGAGAAAGAAACCAGTCAGAATAGACGCATGCTAAACGTAAATGAGAAAAACCAGAACACAGGTGTGTGATGCATGTATTGCAGATCGGCTGAAATGCAATCGAATAGGATTTCCAGGTGCTAATTTTAAATAGTAAAGTCTTTTAAAATAAATACAAAAATGAAATGTTTGTTTTTACCCTAACCCTGCCCACTTCTCAATTAAAAATACAATGTGTCTACATATAAAGACGACAAAGCTTAACGTATTCCAAAGAAAACACTAACAAGAGATTCAATTAGTCCCGCTTGGCTATTCACTCACCTTTGAATACACAAATGAATGAAAGAATACTCCATTTAGTGAAGAAAGCTGCACAAGAAGAGCTGTAGCTGGCTACCACCGACACACACACACACACCAAGAAAACAAGAGCCCTTTTTCCTCTCTCATGCTGCCCTGGTATTTCCTGACCGGCCCAGTGAAACCACGTCAGCCTGTTGAAGTTTAATTACCCTCGGAAGCCACGTCATACTCCACCAAACAAACCGGCTCATTTAAACACTCGACAGCAATACTCGTGTAACCACATGGATGCAAACACACACACACGGTATAAAAAGTACCACACAGCCAGGAGATACACTGTTTAGACTCTTATGCCAAACTGGCCAGCATGTACAATACCAAAATAATTACTTAACAGCTGATTAACCATAAATAAATAAATCCAAGTCTAATATATACACTGACAAATGCCACTTTTAAACCTGTTTAAACCACAAACAAGGAGAGGAAAACAAACTAGAGGCAAGTTTATTCCAGGGTTTCTAACTTCAGCACACAGTATATCTGTCAAATCACATATCATTACACTTTTGGTTGCATTCATGACAGACTTGGTTATTCAGTACTCATTTTACAGTAATCAACAATTTTGTATCTCCAATTAAACCAGCTGCATATTTTTGGACTGTGGGAGCACCCAGAGGAAACCCACGCAGACACAGGGAGAAAGTGATAACTCCACACAGAAAGGACCTGGATTGCCCTAACTGGGGATCAAACCCAAAACATTCCAGCTGTGAGGCGACAGTGCTAGCCACTATTTTTAATTTTGAACAATTAAGAATTATGTAAACATTTTAATGTTTGTGAAATTGTTGCATCAGGAATATTACAGACTTAAAATCTAACAATTCAAACCTTGTACTTTAGGTTGAGTTTAAATGTGTATATTATTTTTAGTCATTTTAGAGTTAATTATTTCCTGGTTACAATGCATGACATACTGTAATTGATTACCTTTGTTTTTTTCTAAATAATATAAGCTTAGCTTTCGTGTTAGAAATAGAATATTTTAAACATGCATAGACTTTGTATTGAACAATTTTATATGACAAACTAGTTTAATCATGTTTGTTGTGACACAGGCATGAATGCTTTAGAAATCTCATTATTTGTTTAATATTTTTATCTTGAAAGAATAGCTTGGCTGAAGCATCATGATATCTTGGAGTAGAAAGAATGAAAAATAAGTTAAAAATAAGAGGTGAAATGGATAAGAAGCAACGTGCTTGTACATGCAATTCGAAAACTAATATCTATCTAATATCTACACTGCTGAGTCACATTAGCTCATGGCTTGGTGGGGTTATATGGTGTGGAAAGCACTCTAAAATAATTTCAGTTTGAAACCATCCTTGCACATCACATCCTGACATCACACGACTAGTAATGTCCAATAGTGTATGGAAAAGCAGGACCAGGGCAATCCACAGCCTAGAGGTACAGCCCCACCACTAGGTCGCTGCCGTTGGACCCTCAAGTGCTCAGACTGTATGAATGTCTGCTACATCTGCTAAATGCTGAAAATGTAAATGACCAGGACCCCCAAGTACTTTCCTGGCCTCCTAAGGTGACTCGACAATGTATATTGGAGGAACCACACAGCAAACACGACCATCAAGGTGGTTCCACAGATGCTTAATTTGGTTTAAGTCTGTGAAGGGAGCCAAACCCTTCAAACCATGCAAAGATGGATTAATACCCAAATTGGTGTGCCTAGATGCAGCCGTAGCCTGGTGGTTAGAGTACTGCGCTCGTGATCAGACGGTTGCCGGTTCGATGCAGCCAAAAGGTCCTTACTCGACCCCCCAACTGCTCTTCGTGTGCTCACTGCCCCCTGGTGTTCAATAGTGTGTAAACATGTATTTTACTGTACGGATTGGGTTGAACTGCGGAGGACAAATTCCACTGGGTGTTGATTTGATTGAGTTTGGAATATTTTTCTAATTGTTTGGCAAGACAACAGACCTGCACTTTGTAACTTTACAGTGCATGTCGTTCAGGGTCACTGCAGGAATTTCATGAGGAAATAATAAGCAGGAATACTCTGGACAGGGTGTCAGTCCATCACAAGGCTTCCAACCCTACCCACAGGCATTGCCAACCATGCATGCGTAGATGCCCGGCTGGCCAACACCACTGCTTAAATTTGGTAGGCTAGCATGACAGATGGCTGTGTGACCCAAATAATAGATACATATGATACACAATAAATATTTTTTAAAACTAAATAAGCTTTGAAAACCTTTTGTATAATTGCATTTTAATGATTTTCTGAAAAGAAGTGTCTCAACCGAGTACTGGATTAATTATAAAGCTGTTTACCAACCATTTGTAAGGTATTGCATTTGCTTTTGTTTAACAATGCTTTAACAGTAATAAATCAGAGCTATTATTAAGGCTCATCTTAGCAAACTATTTCTTCAGCAGTTTACTCAGCTCCGGCTTCTGAAAAACACTTTCTCTGTAAACTGTCTGTGAATGAATGGATGTATTAGAATGTGATGTTTACCAACAAGATATTCCACCACAATTTAAAAAGAAGTTGCCTTACCTGAAGGGTGGCCGTTAAGTGGAGTGGTTTGGGCCATCGTTGTAGCCAGTTACTTTCAACCCCACACAGGTGCTGAATGGGGTCATGCAAACGCCATGCATCAAGGGTACACTAGTTGACCATGCAACCTAACACACATAATACAACAAATTAAATAAGCATGCAATGCACACTGTGCAATAACTGGAACAGAAGTCAGTGTCACATATTAAGAAATTACTTGATCTGTGTGTTATGCATTAGTCAAGATTTCAGACCCTTAAAAAGTTAAACTCATGAAGCTGTGCTAACCTCTGTTAAAGTGCATGGGAAAGAATTTTGAAGGCATGTTTAAATTTATAAAACCATATTGTTCCTGACCCTGACTCTACAATATGCACAAAACTTCCATCAGTTATACAACATTAAAAAGTTAAGTAAGTAGTTTGTAAAAATGGTAAACACACCCTTGAGGGTGTACAGGACATCCTATTAACCCCCGTTGTATGAGATTCATGGCAAAACCTTGTACGGATCTGTTAATTATGACAAACTATAGTTAAGTACAAATTGTAGGCAGACAAATGTGTTTAGCAGCAAGCCAGGAAACCCAAATCAACAATATCAGTGCAAATTGTCTGGTTTACGCCAAGTGTTCTGGTTTCCTCCCAGTCCAAAGACAGTCATGGACATTATACACTCAGAGAAACACACACACGATGAGACTAATTATACACCAACAGTTAACTTTATGCTAGACTGACAGTAAAAATAAACACAGGGCAGAAGGCAGGCCTCTTTGGTATTTAACCAATGTGCAAAGGTCAAAGATATCCAAGACAAAAAAAATGTTTACAAAAGACACAAAGACGTTCTGAAGAGACAGTGGAGGCTGAGCTTGCAGCATGCCTTAAATTCCTAAAGCAGAAACTGCAGAATGAAGAAACTGAGGGGCTTGAGGTCATGACAAATGTGTACAAAAGTTTTCTAATTATTGAATCCAGTCTACACAGTAAAAATATTTCTGCAAGTGAGTTTTATTGCTGTTTATACATAATCATGATCCTTCTCTTTGTTACAAATTCATCTGCTTTGTTTTGAAATAAGCAACCCCCGATGTTATTGTAAAAGACTTACAGGATGGTCCGATGAAGGTTTTAGCAAAAAAGCCGTCCTTAGCTCACTGTGGTAAAGAAGCCGAGGTCTACAGGAATAGCCACAGAAAAAGTTCTGGTTTGTTTGATGGATCGACAAATCAAAACCGAAACTGATTTGTGTGGTACAAGGAAAGATTAGGCTTGTGACTGGAAGAATACAATCCCCTTGTTGATGCATTGAGCAGGGTCGGTGATCTGGGAACTGCTGTGAGAACTGGCAATCATAAACAAATGGCAAGAATCATAGATTTGCAGACGTACCACATGCAAAAAAAATTCCCTCGGAATTGTTAAAGCCTGTCTGTCTGCCTGCCTTTAAGGATACATGTTATGGTAAAACAGCACCTGTTGTGATAATTGAACTTTCTAGTAAGACAATGGATTCAAGTATAATGATTAATTCCTTGAAAATACTCGTTGGCCTTCTCAGCTTCCAGATTTAAATCCCATAGAAAATCTCGGTGGATTTAAAGAAAGCAGTCGGTACATGAAAGTCATCAAACTTCAAAAGCCTTTGCAAAAGAAAGAGCAAAGGTTCCACAAGAGGATTCACAAGCTTATTAGGACTAAAACAGCTTATTAGATGTTTTCCAGGCAAGGTTCACCAAGTACTAAAACTGGAAGTTTAATAATGGTGCACATAGACATGAGAAATTAGTTTTTTATTTAAATTTAAGTATTTCAGCTAAGGTTATCAAGTGTATTGTAGTGCTGGTCCCGAGCCCGGACAAATAGGGAGGGTTGTATCAGGAAGTTTTACAAAGGTTTTTACACTCACATCGTAATGTCTGTCCTCTTAATTGTCTGACATTAGCAAATACTGATACTCCAAAAAAGGCTTCACAAAGGCTAAACAAATGTGTGTATTTAACCTACTAAATGCTAAAGTATAATGCATGTTTTGGGTGATGTTCATGTCTCAGCTTTTTTGTCGTCATCTAACGCCTAAATGATTATATTTCTGCTTGGCGAATGGTCACTGATCTGAGCAGCTCACGGACTGAAGAGAAATATCTCGAATGCTAATCATCAGAGGAGGAGATCTGCACACACTCACAGTTTTCAGTATTTATGTCCTTTTCAGACTCGACTAATACCAATACTGTTCAAATAGTTAAATCCACATCTTTACTCAGATTCATTTATTTTCCCTTTTGGTTTTACATCAGCGATCAACATCTTTGATAGCTCACTTATTGGTCAAAACTGGATTCACACAGCAATCTGAACAACTTGAAAGTCATGTAGTGTAAAGTTGGTATTACTGGCACATCCAACCATCCAAGACTGAATGCATCTCTGTTTGGATGAAAGTGAAAACGGAAGTTTGACACCCCACCCCTTAATACATTGCACAAACACTGCTTAATGAGAACACACCATTCAGGCATATAACTGAACCTTTAACAAATAGCATTCATGCAACCGTGTGATGACACAACACATGCAGTGAAAACTATGCTTCAGGGTCTTATTTATTTACTTCATGACTCAAGGTTAAGGCCTCCCATGAAAGGAATGGAAATGGATTTAAATGATACATCATTTAACAACTCAATAACACTTCAACCAAATTTGACAGTTTCATTAATACAAACACAGAACTTGTGTTTAAACCTCATTTAAGTATATGCTTTCTTATAACTTACATAAAGCTTTGGATTGGATGTTCTAGCATTTAAGACAGGGCCGTCCAAACTTTTTTTAAGGAGGGCTAGATTAGATAATGTGAAAGTGCACAAGGGCCAACAGTACCTGACAACATTATTTTAAACAATTAAAAGATGCATATAAATATTATGCTATTTAATATTTTCATTTAAATGCAGCAAACAATAAAGTTACCAAATGTAAGCATTCAGATGAACACATCTGAGCTATTACAGCAGAAATTTAAAACATACAGAAACTGTGAAATACTCAGTTAAATAACATGCTCTCTGAGTAACAGGTAGGCAAAGCTACTGACACTAATGTTAAGAATGAAACTAAGATCTGGATCTCAGTACATGAAGCCATGGCAGAGCAAATTTCATTTAGGCAGAGCTCTCTTACCCCTATTCCACAGACGTGGTTCGGGGCCTGTTCTGGTTCAAGAATGTGGTTTTAAACCATTGTCATGTGTTTTCACCAAAAAAAAAGGTTCCAGATCAAGAACTAGCATTCTAATCTGGACCACAGAATACTTGATGCTTTAATGCGAACTGCGATATCACCTGTGGGCTTGTCAGTGCTGTAGATATTTCACTGCTACAAGAGAAGTTGCTAAAGTGCTGTTAACTATGGAGTTTAAGCTTCACTTTTATCTTTTAAAATTCATACGATTACATTTTTATCCAGTTTGAGCTACTTAATATTTTCACCGTGATGAACTGTGTTATGAGGCAGTAAAAGTGACCTGGACCGAATGAACGACGCTTAACGTATCACAGAAACTGTAACCTTATTATTGTATTAAAACACTGAGCTATGAATTTCAGCAGCGATTATAAGCAGCAATAACAGACAGAAATGTCGTGATTCTGTCTCATAAATTTAGTACATTAATCCATGTTGCAGTTTACATTACGCTGTTTTATCTAGTTCCAACTACAGTGTTTTATCTATTTACAACTGGAGTTTAGAAGAGGAACTGCATTTTCAATTTGTGTACTCTACAATGGGTCAAAAATAAAACAAAAATAAGAAAATACGCACAGGCCATATGAAATCAGACCTCAGGCCATGATTGGCCCACGGGCCGAACTTTGGATAGGCTCGATTAAGATACATGTGACTAAAAATAATAATGATACTTTTCAATAAATTTTATGAGCAGAGCATCAAAAAAACTTGGCAACATATATACAGGCTGGTTTTCTCAACAGATATTTGGCACCATCTTAGTTAGGACCAACTTTTATTCACGATTATTTACAAGGACTTGAACTGATAGGAAAAGTTAATCTTATAAACATATACAAAACACTTAAAATTCAGAATTCACCTACCGTTATCCATAATCTTAAAATCCATATGGTTTTTTACAGGTCAGTGCAGGACTTCAGACTGAAGTCCTGCACTAAGCTACCTCATGCAACACTCAAAGTGCTAAAGCCAGGTTTAGCCACGTTGCTCAGATGACAGTGAAGTGATACAGGTCCTATATCAGGAAATGACTCTGGACAGATCAGTGAACTAGCCAAAAGTCTTAACCCTTTAAATGGCCTCAAAGAAGAAGCACTAGATGGGACTCACAGACCTAAAACGAGACAAGTCCTGAAACTGAAACCAACTTACACCTATAAATAGCATTTACAATGTGATAGTTTTTAAACTGCAGAGTGACCCCAGGAGTAAAATCTGAACAACTGGACAGACCAAACAAAATACTTCATTTAATGGAAATACTTGTAACAATTGAAATTTCCCTAAGGGATCAATAAGGTAATTCTGATTTGTTCAATAAAGACATCAAGTGTGAAACAGTTACAGGAAGCAATGCAATGTTTCATAATTTTCACAAACAAGCTCATTGTACATAAACTATGTCACTTGACACATGCTTATGGCATGCTCAAGTCAAATAGCAGTAGGTGTGTCACATGGTGCTTCCTGCCGTAAACCAGGTGTACCATACACCAGGTCACTTGGCTCCAAAATGTTGCTTATGAAAAGCAACATTGCTTATTGAGTTCTCTCACCATCTACAGATATAAAACTTCATTGAATCCAGATAAATCAGTCTGGGTCGAGCACAGCCAGAAACCCCTGGTGAATGTTCATGATTTTTTAGCATCAGAAGGTGCAGTGTGAGTGTATGTTTGACACAGAGGTGTAAGGCCTAATTGTCCAAGTTCTGCAACTGCATGACTTCATGAACAGCGCTTGTGTGCTCGACTAGCCTGCCTATGGACTACAAAAAAGGACAAACAAACAATTACAATCATAAAAAGCTGAAAAATTATTCAAATTAATTGTAGCTATATGATACACAGATCATCCTTTGGCTGCTCCCATTGAGGGTCACCACAGTAGATCCTGATCCACATTATTGATGTCCGGATGCCCCTCCTGACACAACGCTCCCTAGCTATCCAAGTTTGAGACCAGCACTATGATGAACTGGTTTATGCATACTAGTGGCAAACACTTGAAAAACGTTGAAAATTTACGCAAAAAGGAGACGGACCGTCCTGCTAGCTGTAGCTTATTGCTTAGGGACGCCGGTTCAAACATCACCACTTCCAGGTTGCCGCTGTTGCGGAAGTCAGTTTGGATAAAGACGTCTGGTAAATGCTGAAAATATAAAAATGTAAATGCCTGTGGAGCAACCCGTGGACCTTAGTAACAAAAAGGTTCTTTGTTCATGGATAAAAACATTACAAATCTTTTTGTCAGTCAAATAGGGCTTGATGCTTATTAATAGATCTATATTCTTGTAAATCCCAATAATTTGGAAATTGGGTTTGTAGCTAAACAGCTATCCTGACCTTGATCCTGCAATTTTAAAGCTGTGATCACTGAATTCCACTCAAACCCTAATCCTTTCAGTGTGTATGACCCTTCAGACCAATACTTAATGTCTCCAGTTTCATTAAACTTGCCTTTTTACTGACAATAGGCACTTTTACATGTTGATTATTTTTTTTAAAACATGCAATGAGTATTTTACCATGTATTTATTCACAACCAAATGAAGTCGTACCTGACAAATTAAGTGTTCCTAATCGCTCAGATGAAGTTTGGTTATAGGCTGTTTCCTGTCATGAATCTAACCAAACACAGTCATGGACAATTTTGAATGACCCACTAAGCCACCATGCCGCACATCTAGAGGTTAAGGCACAGAAAAAGCACAATCAAAATCACTACCAGGTTGACACTGTTAAGACCTTTGAGAACTGGACTGCTATGGCCTTTAACCCTCGGTTGCATAGACTGTATACTGTCACAGTTTATTACTCCTGAGTTTAATCCAGTTCAGCG
>JAYDZG010000022.1:9881049-9895332 GCA_034509265.1 Microcambeva bendego
CCAAGGTCAATGTAGCCATCTACCATGAAGTTATAAAGAACGTCATGCTTCTTGCTGCTGACTTTATGGAGACGCAGATTTCATTTTACAACAGGACTTGGCAGCTGCACACAGTGCCAAAGCTAGTACCTGGTTTAGGGACCACAGTGTCTCTGTTCTTAAATGTTGTATAGTTTTATTTTAAATCCCTAACCCATGCCAGTCTGTGAAATAAAAAAAAAACTTATATAAATAGGTATCAGATAATATTAGTTTGGAATGCCATTTCGCCATTATGATACAAATGTATACATTTACCATAACGGGTGTGGTTAACTAATCATTGAGGGTGTAAAAAATCAAGTGAAAAAATGAAAACAAGGATTTGTGCTTTATTATAAAACACATTTGTTCCTGGTGAGTGGTCTAATCTGACTGATACTGCTGGTGTGTCAATTGTAGCCACATAGCATGGAAGTCTGAGACACTGAGTAAGGTAGAGAAAGCCCAAGAGCCTGCTGTGATAGATCAAAACCAGTATAAGATAAAAGCAATCTGACCATTGGTAAAAGATCCTTGAGGAACTCAAAAGGTTTATAAGTTTTAAACTGTAGAAGAACCTCTGTGAGCATTAAGGAACATTTGAGTTCTTGAAGGAGCCCCTAGAGTTGTGGAGTAATCTATGAGGTTCTTCAGGGAACTACTCCTTTCTACAGAGTACACACCTGTGCTTTTGGGAAGCTTGACTTGGAGTTCAGCAGCACTGCAGCAACCAAAGAGCCCCCATGTGGGGACCACATCCAAATCCTGCTTCAAAGCAAAATACTTATCCAGACAAGGGAAAACAATGCGGATCTAGACTTTTGTAGTCATGTACACAAAGACTTTTCTCTATAAAGCTCTTTGTACACAGAAGACTTATAAACATGTAAGTCCTGAAAAAAGCTCACTAGCCTTTGTTTATTGTTAACCATCTACCTCATTCTAACAAATATTTTTTCTTTCTCTATATGTTCTCCTCTTGCCACCAAAAGTTGCTTAACAATAAATGTATGTAATACTAAGTGAAACCTAAAATGGGTGTTCATATCTTCTGCTGTACACTAAATATATGTCTTCATTTGAACTTTCCCGAGAAAAAATATCTGATCACAGCCACAAACATGCAAACCACAACCATGTGGTGTCAGATCTATTTCTGTCTTTATCACAATCGGCCCAAAGCCAGAATCAGCTCTCTTGGGTCAAGTCTTTAAATAGCAAAGCACCATAGCATTTGTACCATCACTATTTTAATCACATTTTAAAGATTGTTTTAGTTTCCCCCTCACTAGAACCTGAACATACCTCTACCCGGAATACAAATGAATATTTACACTACTTTAACCCAAAAGAAACCACTGTGACAACCTGTCACAAACTAATTCAGAAATGTGTTCCATGTGATCTATTCATTCTGTTTTATATGCCTCCTATTTTCAATTTCTATTTTCAAGCAGCATTGACACAGAGATTATTGAGCAACAAGCGCTGCTATCCAAACCACAACTCTTCCCAGGAGGCACCATGGTTATTTCAGTAAGCCCTCATAGTTTTTAAGATACAAAATTGTGGCTTAATAGAGTTTGTGTGCTTGACTACAGTCCAAATGTCTCCTATTGAAATTGTATGGAACATCATGGGGAGAAATAAAAATTAAGATAAAAATAAAAATTAAAAAAAGAAGTTTATAAGACAGGTGATGGAATGATCCTAAAAATGACTCTGACAGAACTTTTCTTTGAATGTTTTACATGAATCAAATTCTAATTATATTTATAACATTTAACATATTTGTAGTTGTCAGAAATTTCAAATAATTAACAAAACAGATCTTCCTATTACTGCATTTTACAAATAGTTCCAACGTTTCTTTTGTGGTAATCATTTAAATGTTTACACAGGATTTTGGAACGTGTTTAAACTCTTAAAAAAATTAATCAAAAAGGACATCCCAAGACAACTGCTTGAAGCTAAACACACTGTAATCAGGCACAACATTCTTAATGTGAACTTTAAAAGCCTCTTGCCATTCCTCTAACATAACATGACCACATCTGATTTTCGGCTTCATTACAAGCACTGAAACTCACTCCATACTCCTGTCCGGTCCTTAAAAGGAAACAGATGTTTTTCACAAGCACATCTTCAAGGTGTGAAGTAGATATGCTTCAACAAGCATTCGTCTAACCCACCTGAAAAGAAACTACAGCCTAGGACAGCAAAAACAAACAAAAAAAAACATACATTGGAAATGCAGCACAGTGGCTCGGTACCAATACCATTTAAATTCCACAATTCTCGATACCAATTTCGATACCATGAAGAAGAAAAAAAAATGAAATTAATTAATAAAAATAAACCTGTATTTTGGTATAGCATTTATATTTACAGTGCCCAGCTGCCTGAACTATGACAACATAATTAAATAGCCTACAATCGTAAATAATAATAGATTTTAAAAAGCAGCATGTAGCCTTTAAGTATTTAAAACAAATGGAACTGTTTAAGAAAGGGAACAGCAACAGAGCGATCCGGACTTTACAAAGAAGTAAATTTGTTGATTTAACCAAGATCACTGACCTGGTTCCTAGGAACATTTCCAGCTTTTTAAATTTAAAAAGTTTTTAAATTAAGTTTAAGAACTTTTTGGTAGCTAACACTGGTCCCAACAATTTAAACGAAACGATGCTAATGCTAATTGAAAGGTGATGTAACCGCTACTTAGTTAAAAAAACAAAGCAGATTTTAAAAAAGTGATTGATTAATAGAGCGCTCTCTGGTTAGACAGCTGTTGAGTTAAACAGTAAGGAAGCGAGGCGGCTCCCGACGTTTTCAAACCCGCCCTTCATAACTGGTTATGAACTACCACAGCGTTAGCCTAAGCAAGCTAACATCGCATTTTACCAACAATAATGGAAACATTTCAGGTTACAACCATTCGCGATGAACGTTGCTTCTCCTGCCAACGCCACACCTCAGGGTGCTACTGTTTTAGCATTCTCTGACTATTAACGTTATGACGCTAATATGTGGTCTAGGAGATCTGTGAAACCTTCTGTACAACAGCAAATGAGAACCGAATTATTTTCAGAACTTTGGTATCAACCTGATACTCAAAATAACGATTCTTGTTTTCTATGAATGAACTGTTGTTTTTATAGAATAGAATGCCTTTATTTATCATTACACATATACAGATGTACAGTGCAACAAAATTCTTTCTTCGCATATACCAGTTAGTTTGGAAGCTGAGGTCAGGGCCAGGCAATGTACGGCACGCCAGAGCTAAGGTGTTAAGAGTCCTGGTCAAGGACCCAACAGTGGCAGCAAAGCAGAGCCTGGATTTGAACCGCCAAACTCTGGTTGATAGATTAAAGCTCTACCCACCAGGCTACCCCATCCCTTTTCAGTTTGTCCTTTAGGTGTAGTTTCTTTAGTCAGCTGGAACTGTACCAAGATTACTCAATACAATCATTCACCCGGAACAGATATAGTGTGCTGATTAGGATGACACCATTGTCCAGTGAGAGGAGTTATGAGTGTCTCCCAAACATATGTTTCCGCTGGAGCGGATTTCAATCGCACTTCTGATCAGCCTTTCACTGTGACAGTGGTAGCGTGGAGCTTTGGAGTATGAACTGAAAAGTTTAGTTCGAATCCCAGTCCTGCTGTGGGGTCCTTGCACTCTGACCCCTGAATTTTGCTGGAATATGCAAAGAAAGAATTTTATTGCACTATACATCTGTATATGAGTAATGACAAATAAAGACTGTTCATTCATAAAACATAATGCACTTAGCTGTGATTTATGAAGAAAGAACTTCGTTGTAACACTGCACACGTGTGTGGAGACAGTATATGAGAGACGTTGTGTTTTGGCCTGCATTCTGTTCCAGCACTGCCCCCTAGAGCCATAAAGATTAAACGAAATTCTATTCTAAAATTATACAAAAAGTTCCTTTTTTCAACTGTTTTGTTGATGCAGTTTGACAACCAGAATTGGAGCGCAGATTTTATATTCTACTATAGCAAAAGCCAGTTCTTATCCTTTTTTTATCTTTGTGAAATGTCACAGTATATTGTTGCACTAGCTTAGCACATCAGACTTTCCTTTGCAACTACAATCTCCAATTATTAGCAGCCATGGATGGAATGGGTCCCATCCCAAAGACAAGGATACAAATTATTCAACCAATGCTCAACCCCACATAGCAATCTATTGATCTAATAATTGAATGCAATATATTTCACACAGTTAGGGTTTTGTTGTTATTTAATTTTTTAGGATTTTACAGTCAGATTTGACACAATGGACAGGTCAGATTCATGAGTTCAAGTTCAATCAGTTATGGACAATTTTGTATCTCCAATTCCCCTCACTTGCATGTCTTTGAACCTGGTGATCAAACCCAGGACCTTCTTGCTGTGAGGTGACAGACATCCACATAGTCATTGTGAAGCCAAGAGGGGGGAATTCAAAGTAGCAGAGATCATTTTGGCAGTAGGTTAATATAAAATGTTGTATTTGAAGGTTTAGGTTTTAGGTAATGGATTTGAGGACTGGAATCTCTGTGTGGTGTTTAAATTTTATATTGGATCAATTTAAAGATTAAACTTTAAATATATTTAAATGACCAGAGAATGGTCACTGCAAGGTGGTCCCGAGTTCTGTCCACATACGGATAAAAAGGGAGGGTTGTGTCGGGAAGGAAATCCGACATAAAAATTGTGTCAAATCAACAATGCAGATCGTGATACCTTAGGGTAGCAGCCGAAAAAAGAAAAGCCCAGAGAATAAAAAAATATTTTTAAATTATAATGATTTCATATTTAAGTCTACCATACTGAGCATTTTGCTGTTTTCTTGGCGGCTCAATGATGTTCTTAAGTTATTTATTAAAGTGTAATTATTAATTAATGTCAAGAATCTAACATTTGACCAGAAAGTCTTTTCACATATGTGGATATTTTTATTTGATTTATTATTATTATTATTATTAAATGCGACCCATGAAACTTTATGTTATCAGGAAGTCTGTATCATTGTGGATAATTATTGTAGCCCTTTATTTCACTCAGTAGCCTTGGAGTAGCCACGGTTCCCATAAGCAATTGTCCACCATGTCTTTTGATTACATCACAAATAAATTTGAACACATTATTATTATTATTATTATTATTATTATTACTACTACTACTACTGAACATACATGCAAGTGCTGCAAAAAGACTCATTGTAAATGAAGACTAGCAATCATCTTAATTTAATAAAGAACACAAAAATGAGAATTACCTTCTAAAAGTCCATTAACCACAAAAAATCACCAGTCTAAAGCATGGCAGCAAAATATATCCCCCAAAAAATTGTCAAGGTCAGTTCAGAACACCGCATTGTCATTTAGTGTGTGCAAAGTGTGGTCGGTGGCAGGCATGTGGTGAGGCTAAGGGCAAAATCACTGTGTCATTCAACAATGCTCTGACCCCCCTTTTGTGCACCCAAGAGACAATTGGAGGGACTGGCAAGCATCCAAATCAGACCCACCCTCCCTGTTCAACATGCATTTAGATTCATTTGACAAGTTTAAACTCCTCCTTATGTCTTCAGTGACTACTCAGTTTTTTTTTTACTTCATAAATGCCATTTCTGCTTTCCCCTATGGTCCTTTGATATCTTGCTCTTTTGCCCAGTTGCACATTTTACCAAAGACAGCCCAGAGCCAGTTATTTATTTAGCTCTCCAGAGGAGCCAGGCAGACTGAGGGGCCCAGATTGGTTACCCTACTTATGAGAGCTCTAAAATAAGAATGGAGTTCAAGAGAATCTTCCCACCGTACACGGCACCACAAACTGTTTGGGATAAATAATCAAATGGAGCTTAAAGACCTTAATGTCAAGCTGAATTAAAAGGAACTTTTACGGCATTCAGGACACAATGACCTACAGTAAATATTCACTTAGTGCTTGCTTAGGAATTTGGCCATTAAATGGACAGCGTGACCTTCAGAAAGAGGTTCACTTTAAACTACAAGTTTTTCTACAAGAACAAAAGGTAGCCCGGAACTCTCTCATGTCTGTTCACTCGATTGTAGTCGGAAACCTGTCGACATACTTAAATGATCTGAAAAGTGTCTGGTTACGTTATCTTGGAATTTAGGGCAGAAGGCATGTTTAGTGAATTGTGAGGGAATTTATTTAAATCCACATTTTCATGTTGTCAACAGGAAAAAAAGCAAGAAAAAAGCAAGAAGAAAGAAATATACAACTCAATGTTAAATCGAGGTTGAACATCAGAAGTTGAAGGTGCACTGTAAACCAAAGCTAAAATCCAAAGTTATCATTTATTTACTATGTTGAGTAATAACTTGTATTAATGTTTCAATACCGGTGCTTTTATTCAGAGGTGCTTTTATTCATCTGCAATTTTCCTCAAAAACACAAATGTTTACTGAAAAATTACTTAGCCTTTGAAACTGGCGTGTATGAGCAGAACACCTGAATAATTTGGTAGTAAAATCCAATTGATTTTTCCCTGTGTGACATCATACAATGGGGTAAGGTAACTGAATTCTCAAAATTGAAAACAGTGCTACTCAATGAGCCATGGTGCCACCAGATTAAAGAAATATCACGGCCATAACCCATTCATGTTAAAATGAAGAATGTTCATAATTTGGTAAAGTTGCTTTTGTAGTTTCACAAAGAAAGAGATCCTTAATCTCCTGCACCACACGTGCACCCGTTTGTTATTAGTCTGTGCTTCTCTTAACTGACAAAGCTTTGATGGATGCACCCCGTTTGGCCCTAATAAATTATTTACACTTTACACTACTATGACAAATAGAGAAAAATTAAGAAAAGATAAATAAGGTTGTTTCTCTTGGTAAGATATCGTGTGAATCCTGTGTAAGTGATGAAAAGCCAATACAGGTTGTACATGTTACTTGACCTAATAATATCCTCAACCGATTAGTTATGGATTAGCTCTTGTTTGTGACAGACACCACAAATATCTACAAAATCAAAACCAATAACAGAAATACAATTTTTCACAAACATACCTTGTCCTAATTAAGGAATTGAACGGTGTTTAAATGCTAACTGGATTATGGTCAATGAAGTAGGCCAGGCTTTATAGTACCAACAAGAGAGCAGACATTCTAAGAGGATTATGCCTGAAACTCTGTGAATAAAACTTTAACTTTAAACTTCAACACACCCCAGGAGGAACAAATGTTAAGAAAATGAGCTAAATCTTCCATGTGTTGTGTGTCACAGTTAAAGTATCACTTGAGTATTACGTACCGATAAGAAAAATGATAATGGTTAAAATAGCCTGAACATAATACACACAAAGTAATCTTGACTACGTAAGAGCATTCATGCTCCATGTCTTTGAAAATGTAAATAACTGCCTTTACAGAGTTACAGATATTTTTATATGTACTTTAATCTAGCCCTGTATTATTTTGCATTTAATATTTCAACTAATAAAAGTTACAATAGTTTAAAAGTGAGGTGTGTGTTCATGAAGTCTATTTAAAATAAATACGAACATGATGAATACAGTATACAATAAATAACTTTATCTGTCATTGGCCAATTTGGCTTTAAAGAAACCTTCCATAATTTATGACTAAAACTCCATTCAAACATATGAATTTAAATACACGTTACACACAGAAAACATTTAATGTAGCACTTATGTAACTCTGACACAGGACTTCCTCCGTGAATGATTGTATAGTGATAAATCAGTTCACTGCTTTGTGACCGGTCCTATTGTGTTTACCCCGAACTCGTATCATAGAGCCGGATCTACTGTTTATGCTTCTCCATCTGCTGGTCAGTAAGGAGAGCAGCTGTGTGTTCCACTTTGCAGCCCGTTTGAGTGTTTTAGTCCACTTAGTAGTGATCATTGACATGGTAAGTCCATTGTCTTCAGCTGTGAAGGTAGCCCAGAGGGACATAATCACGTGACATTATGGTCAGGGATGATTAAATACCTTATTTGCTATTCAGATTGATATCAGGCATGGCAGACTGTGTGGGGGGTAGGGTTATGGTGCTGAGGACCAACAATGGAATATATTCCCAAAGCTAATAAATAGTCAAGCATTACATAAGCCTTAAAGCTTCCAGACATGGATATAGTATTATTTGAATAACTAAATTAAATTTGAATTTATACTTCAATTTTAATTTATGTAGCACTTTTTACAGTGCAAATATGCAAAGCCAATAATCCAAATTTATAATGTTCAACAAAACAATTACAAAATAATGTACAGCTGGTTGTCTACTAGAAACCAGATGTAAATACATTTATATTTCATTTAATGCAGGATCTTCAGTGTTTTTTTTTATTATTATTATTTAAACATTTCATGTACTTGAATTCATGAAAGACACAATAATTACTCGTTACACAAGATTTATCAGTTCACAAGTTTATCTCAATCATGGTCATGGACAATTTTGGATCTCCAATACACCTACTTAAATGTAGGAGGAAACCAGACTGTAGGAGGAAACCACAGCACCCAGAGGGAACCCACAGACACAGTGAGAAAATGTTCCAATAGAAAGGACCCAGACTGCCCCACCTAGGAATCAAACTCAAAACCTTCTTGCTTTATACTTGTTGCACTTGTATCAATATTTATTAAGAAACAAAATGAATTAATCCACAATAATTAACAGGAGGCCACTCTTACATTTGAATCTATTGAATCTTTGAAAATGCTAAAAATATAGCCCAAGTTTTTTTTTTATTACCAAATGAAAACATCGCTTATTCAGTCCGTTCTTCAAATTGTAGTCCTTCAAGTTGCATCCTGTTAGCTTTAATCATCTTTCAGATGTGTCTAGAACACAACTGGAGACCATCTGTTGCAATCTGAATTGAATGGAAACAATTTTGAAAGGCTCACATCTTGGTTTATTGGGGCCCAAAATTTAAACTGCATTTTCAGGACTAAAAACAATTAGGCCAAGTATTTTCCTGTAGATCATTGAAATCGATTGTTAGAAAAGCATGGATATTAAAGGAAAAGATTTTTGGCACTGTTTGAATTTTGAGTACTGCATATTCAAAGTACCACATAGCAAAATTTACAGCTGGAAGCTGACTGTATCTTTAGCTAACTTGTATTCAATTTTGACACAGTAAGCATTTCATTATTTTCAATACAAATCTACTTGCATTGTTTCAAGTAAAGCATTTGAGAATATGAACTCCTTGTAAGAGAGTTTATGGAAAAGTAATTTTACTTTACATCAGCCTTACCACTAAGGGCTACATTTTTGGAAATTGCTGACTAAGGAAAAATATGCAAACAAGAAAATAATCAACAGCATAGCTTTTGTGAATCGGCCTTCTGCCACATGAAAATAATGTGTATACAGTAACCTCTCGAAATTCGCGGTGGTTATGTTCCATAGTGAAAACATGCATTTAAACGCCCATTTTTATCATATTAACCCCAAATATGCAACCAAAAACATTTTCAGTCACTGCTGCAGTTCTTGTGCCTGCCCACTGTACAGTTTATCGATTATGGAGTGCCTGCTGTCTAACTAACCAATCGGTGGCTGATCCTGGAGCAGAGGTGGTAGTTAAAGCTGAAAAACTATAAAAACTATAAAGCTTCATTTATTATGAAGAACACTTCCTTTGATCCGTGGTTACCTTTCTAGCTTGAAAAAAGATGTGTTTAGAATTGCGAGTGATCCGTTGTATACCTGGGGGAAGCACGGTGGCTTGGTGGGTAGCACTGTCGCCTCACAGCGAGAAGGTCCTGGGTCCGATCCCCGGATGGGGCGATCTAGGTCCTTTCTCCCACAGTCCAAAGACATGCTACCAGGTTGATCGGAGACACTGAATTGTCCTGTGGGTACGTGCGATGGACCGGCACCCCATCCAGGGTGTTACCGTGTGCATTGCTCAGTTGTAGAGCTGGGATAGCCTCCAGCACCCCTCCCTGACCCTAATTAGGATAAGGGGTTAAAGACAACGAACTGAACTGATTATTTTACCAGATTACTAGTACTGTAACTACTTTACGTTCACTTGTGTACTTCTGCCTCCTCTGCTTGGGTTTTTGGCTATTATTTGAGAAATTTGAATCATACAGGTGAGACAAATATTCAAAAAAGGCTTCATTATGAATGGTGGAAGTAATTAAATATTAAGAACTATCTTTAGATTTGACCTGATTAGAGATTTTAAGAGATACACTTGAAGCCCTGTCTTCACCCTAGTAATCATTTGTTTCCAGTAATTAATGTAAAAAACAGAAAGCCGTGTTAAGGCTGAGCAACAAGCAACCCTTTCATGCAACACAGGGATGAGATAGATCTCCATCATCTGTTCATTTCATCAACTGGGGCTATTTTTCCGTATTACAACATGCGATATTCAAGACACCAAAATCTTACTCTCACTAGACTGAGTGCTGAGCTTATTGCTGACTCCTGTAGTGCTCAAGTAGAAATAAAAAAAAAGCGGTTTTAGAGGTTTTATTATTACACAAATCTCTACAGCTCTCAAGTTTGAGCAGCATGGTGGCTCAGCCACAGCAAGAAGGTCCTGGGTTCGATCGCCAGGTGTGAGGTGAACTGGAGACACTGTGTTTTATATAAACCTGTGTACTGATGGAACTTGTTTAATGAGTAACTAACTAGTTTATCTGGCATGAATGTAACCAAGAGTGTAAACCATGACTTCAAAAACCTAATAAAACAAACAACTCTCAAGTTCAATTCTTGGCTGTGCCGTCAACCTGGCCAGGGATCCAACAGATCCAACTGTCTGCATCTGAGGGAGAGAGAGGTTGATATGTTTTTTCACTTTGCTGCTGCAAATTCCCAGCATTCCCAGCCAACTGCTAATTTACCCAGGCTGTGTTTTACTATATATTGATAGCATCACCATAAAAAAATCATCAGTCAGTGCCTAAGAAATGAATTCCCTAATGGCATATTAGTGCCGGCTCAGAGGTTAACCAGTTAGTGTTAACAGTGTGTACATATGAGACAAAAATTCCTCTTTGTGGTGGAAAAAACAGAAAACTAATTGAGGATGAGATGGAGACCATATTTTCACCAGAAAAACCTGCCCAAAGTTGAGTTATATGCAGAATAGAAAAACCTCTAATGGCTCTCTATTCCCTACATTGCTCACTACAGTGTACACTCTTACAGGGAACTGAATTCAGGAGGGTAGTGAATGATTTTTGACACTACCTGTTGTGGGTTTGCTCATTACTGCGCGACGGCAGATTCCATCGCATAAACATCTGTCCTATATATTATCAAATCTATAAACAACAAAGAGCCATAATTTATTCAAAATTTAGCTTATAGTAAACATTTTGGGGAAATTATTATTCGATAAATCTGCTACTTACATAAGTGAACCGCTCAGGTTGACCAATGCTGCTAGTCTTCCAGCCAAACCTTTTTCACTATTGTATAGGACACTCAAACCAAATGGCTGAACCCCAAAATAATACACTATATAGTGAATAGGGTGCAGTTTCTGACACACCTTACATACTGTATGGTTTGACGAGCCACGACTGTTGCCAAAAAATAGTGGAGTGACGGTCCTAACTCTGTAATAAACCACCTGTGCAAGGGCATAGCATCAACACTAAAGAAAATGGAAAATGGAGATTATGTAAAGTCCTCTACAAGTGGAGTCATACCTCAGTATAACACTATAATGAGTACTTCATCAGTGGTAAATTGTATTTAGGGAGTTTCCCTTTCTGAGTTCCACAGTAGCCCTCAGCTTGCTCAACAGGAGGTTTTGGGTCTGGTGGTCCAAACTCTGTAAAGCTGCTTTGTATTATATAAAGCGCTATACAAATAAATTGATTTTACTTAAATATTAAATTAACAAACAAAAACTCTTTGTCACATCTCTCCAATCATCTACTGTGTCATTTCATTGGGCCAAACTTAATAGAACTCAAAACTTATTATATCCACTCTGAATATATANNNNAGAAGGTCCTGGGTTCGATCCCCGGGTGGGGTGATCTAGGTCCTTTCTGTGTAGAGTTTGCATGTTCTCCCTGTGTCTGCGTGGGTTTCCTCTGGGTACTCCGGTTTCCCACAGTCCAAAAACATGCTACCAGGTTGATTGGAGACACTGAATGGTCCTGTAGGTACCTGTGATGGACTGGCACCCCATCCAGGGTGTTACCGTGTGCCATGCGCCCATTGAAGAGCTGGGAAAGACTCCAGCACCCCTCCCCAACCTTAATTAGGATAAGGGGTTAAATAAAATGAACTGAACCTGTATGCTATATTTTATTTTATCTTTAAAACGCATGAATACATATATATAAATTGGCATGAAAAATACATTTAAAAATGTGAAAGATATAACGAATGAATTAATGTTAGTTAGGTTCCAACAGAAAAATCCATCAATGACTGAGTCCGCAAATCCTGATGAACGTCCACCCTTACTGATGAACACTAGGAAGCAGTAGATATTGTCCAGATTAAATGAACATGGCTGTGATCATTCGGTGCAAATTTCTGCACACATCCTAATCATACAGTTATGTCCAATATTTTGTCCGTGACTCATAATACTGTTCTTACAGTGTGTGTGTACAAGAAATTTCTGAACACTGCCCTAACCATTCCTAATGCTAAGCCGCTTCCATCTGTTAAGTTCCTTAAAACTTCTAGCCCTGGAGCTTAGGGATTTGGGATAGCTGATTCAGTTCTCTGTAATACCACTAATGACTGCAATGACTATAGAAGCCAAGCTTTCTGCGATAAAAAAGGCTGAGACAATGTCTATAAAAATGAAAGCAAAAGGAAGTGTGCATAGATCAATAAAGTATTGAATTTAATTTTCTTTGTAATACAAAACATAAAGCCAACCACAAACTCATATTTTAGTAATAAGAAAAAAAACAAACCAATGTGACACTAAAGTATTGTGACTAGCCTTGTGTTATTACACAAAATTGTTGAATTATCACTATGATTATATTCCATGACAATATCATGCCAAATATCATCAAGTGTGTTGCATCTTGGTTTACAAAAGCAAAATTGAAGAAGACTTGAGATCATTGTAGTGTCATGAACCAGGAGGTTCTTGATTTGTTAGTGCCAAAACAATCTGGACCGGTCTTGCATGATCCAAACATCATTAAGTCCCTAGTCCAAAGACCAAAACGTTGTAAAAAAATTGTGTGACTACTTCCCTTAACTTTAAAATAACTAACATGTATGCTGGTCAAATACTTTCGATTGTGTGTGTGTGCGTGTGTTAGATAAATGATCTATAATACAAGTCATAGCAAGCTTAATCTTAATGTTGCTCATAAAATGAAAATGTGTACTCATTTGCTTTAGCAAGAAAAGATTATCAAGATTGGCAACAAAAAGGCAAAGTCTACAAGTATCTGCATGTGTACCACAAAGCTGGTATATTTTACAAGCCTGATGTATAATGTATGATGCCCTTCAGACAAACATATTTAGAATATTTTAACCAAACATGACAATTGAACCTGTATAGGATTGACGCTATTTTGCTTTGCCAGTCTGACTTAAACAATAATTAAAGAAAATTATCGCTTCAGAGAATTTTACACAATCCAGACATTTAAGGTCTACTGACAAAAACATCTGGGCTTCTGATTTCAAAAAAGCACCTTCACAATGAAGCTAAATTTTCCAAAAGTTGCTTAAGTCTGACATAACTGGACCGAAAAAATATTTCTCTAACTAAACATATCTGTAGGCTTTTAGCAAAAAGTACTTAAGGTAAGAGAGCACTTCATTCCACTTGGGGGAGTTGACGAAATAGCAACGGTTAGTAATCTTGAAATGTAGGTACTAATGTAGCAAATCAGTCATGCTACCTTTAATTGGTAATAAGGAAGTGACCCATACTAAGATCAAACCTGCAACCTTCGCATTAACTGAAAATGAGTTGAACCAATTGTTTAAATAAAAATGGGTTGGAATCCTGGGTCTGCCCTGTTGGTTCAAGGCCAAAACCTATCGACACCAAGGGTGATATAAAGGTGCTGGTCATTAAATATCATGGAAAAAGTTGATTCATTTCAGTAACTCCGTTCAAAAAGTGAAACTTGTATATTATATACATTCATTACACAAAGACTGATATATTTCAAATGTTATTTAAATGTTGATGATTATAACTGACAACTAATGAAAATCCCAAATTCAGTATCTCAGAAAATTAGAATATTACTTAAGACC
>JAYDZG010000022.1:9899279-9916480 GCA_034509265.1 Microcambeva bendego
CCGATCTGCACTGACTCCAGCGGCGGTCCACTCTTTGTGAATCTCCTCCACATTCTTGAATGGGTTTTGTTTCACAATCCTCTCCAGGGTGCAGTTATCCATATTGCTGGTACACTTTTTTCTACCACATCTTTTCCTTCCCGTCACCTCTCTATTAATATACTTGGACACATAGCTCTGTGAACAGCCAGCCTCATTAGCAATGACCTTTTGTGTCTTGCCCTCCTGGTGCAAGGTGTCAATGGTCTTTTGGACAACTGTAGAGTCAACAGTCAGGTGTAGGTGTTTGGAGGTGTTTGGAGTTAATTAGCTGAGTGTGGCACCAAGTGTCTTCAGTATTGAAGCTTTTTCCCAATATACTAATTTTCTGAGATGCTGAATTTGGGATTTATTAGTTGTCAGTTATACTCATCGAAATTAAAAGAAATAAACATTTGAAATATATCAGTCTGTGTGTAATGAATGAATATATTATACAAGTTTCACTGTTTGAATGGAATTACTGAAATAAATCAACTTTTTTAAGATATTCTAATTTTATGACAAGTACCTGTTACCTCCTAAAGCAGAGTAACTCCCTAAACCAAACACCAACTGAAAGAGGCTGCAGTGAACGAGTTCACAAGGTTGATGCAGTTTTTAAAAGCTATGGGTTTGCAACTAAATATGATGTCTTATTTACTAATCTATTTTAAGTTTATCTGTTCCAAAACTTTTGCTCACAAGTAAAATTGGGTGGGTTCAGACAAAAGGTGCCATCTTCTGAACTGTGTATGAGATCATAGATTAGATTCATATCTGGAAATTAAAGCTGAAATGTTTATATTTTAACTTATATGCATCGTTTAATGTCAAACCAAATTATTTTTAGTTTATTTGCCTCACTGTTCCAGTACTTTTGGAGGGAAGTGTATTTCTGTAGAGATCCTAGGAAAAGCACTATTCACTATGCTAGTAAAACACTAAAGCAATATGTAAAAAAATCCTGAAGTCAATTACAAAACACTTAAAAACTGAAAGATGATTTGTTTCCTTCTGAACTATTATCAATGTTCTTTAAACCACAAAAAGTAAACTATGAACAACAACATTATCATTACAACTCTGAAGCATACCGAAGAGAGCCTAATGAAGACCAGAACAGCTGGCAATAACAAAGAAAACAAAATAATATTCAAAACAGACTCAAGTTTGATTGTTTATCATGTTTTACACTTTGGTTACATTCATGACAGGAAATGTTTAATCAGTGCACAAGTTATGTCCAACACAGTCATGGGACAATTAACCTCACTTATATGTTTTGTACTGTGGGAGAAAACTGGAGAACACAGAGTAAACCCATGTGGACAAGCAGACTCCAAACAGAAAGGACCCATACTGCCCCATCTGGGCATTGAACCCTGGACAGTGCTACCCCACTGATGGGTGCCATCTATTATCACTTAATCAACAACTTAAATCTTTTAAGTGACTTAATTTGTATTTTTTAATCCTGTCATTTGTAGCTCGTCACTGTTGCTGGCAGAATGTGTTAGGTGGTCATAATTAAGATATATAGGGATTATATTTGATAAGCAGTTTGAAACAGTTGAGTAATAATGAGTAGTGGGAGTGGATGGCAACTTTGTAACCTGGAAGTCAATTTTCCCAAAACATGAAAGTGAAAAACTTCACTTCTTATTCATTACATGTGACCTGAGTACAGAAGGGTTGATGTTCCCATAAGAAAAATCTGACTAGAAAGCAAGGGTGTTAACAGGTGGGTATGAACAGTGAAATGAATATAGCAATAAAAATGAAAATGCAGAAGTCATGTTTCACATTTTAGAGAAACCACTTCAAAATAAGTTTTTTTTAGATTTACAATATCTGTTTTTGTGTTTGACCAAAATTAGTAGAATTGTTCTATTCTATTAGAATTCTTATTCTAGTGTATAGAGAAAAAAACACTGCTCATTTTGGTCAAATACCCACCTATAAATTGCAAAACTACAAAATTTAAACTTTTGAAGTGGTCTCTTTTTTTTCCATGACTGTATATGCTGTAAGTTGAACGTGTAGTCACCGATTCACTGCTTCGTTCATTACCACATCCAAATGTTTTTTGAGCAGAAGGTTGAAATCAGATGGAGCTAAATGTAAACTAGAATTACTACATGTCACAATACCAGAAATGTATAAGTGTACTGGTCCCATTGATTTAACTGGCATGATGCTAATGCAAAATGAGATGTAATCGCTACCTAGATAGACCGTTTGAATAACCTGCCGCCATCCGAAACAAGCTAAAGAGTATGACCTTGCTTTTCAAATCATCCCATGGAATAAATTCAGTACCAGCGGGTAAGTCTTAACGAATCAGTAAGCACTAATCAAATTAGGAAATCCATGGTGCAACAAAAGCACAAAGCCAACTGATTAGACCACCTGTAAATCATGGAAACAGACTAAAAATCTGTAACAGCAGCACAAAAGCTGAAAAAAATACACATACTCCACCATCACTCCTCTTATTATCTGTATGTAATGGCCACCGGTGATGACGCCACCTGAACCAAACCGAACCGGTTCAAGAACAAGAGTTAATTTGGTGGAAAAGTGGCATGGGTGACCCTGTGCTCTGACACCAGCTTACAAGCCTGCTGGTACATGTGGAAAAATTCACTGTACTATACACATGTATATGTTATGACATTTTATTCTTTTCTATGAATTTTAAATTACTTTTCTACATAGTGATGCATTTTACCAATTTGGCAAAAAAAAATCTGATGGTGCTAAATCTGGATAATTACTACTCCTCGTACTAAGTCCCCGTATCCAATCAACATATAATATAATATTTAATCCCTCATACGTTGTCCTAAAAGTGTTTATAAAGCTCTTTAAAGTGATTTTTTAAATACTCTTCACTCAAACTGGGCAAAATTAAAGATTAAAAATTAGACTTTAAAAAACAGCTTCTGGCATTTCATGTGGAAATTTAAAAACTGTTGACTACCTGAGGTAACAGCTGATGAACTAGTACTTGAAAGTCGAGCTAAAAATGAATGGCTACAGATTAATTTGCATACACAAACTAGGCTGAGTTCAGGTCCAAGCGTTGCTTTAAACCTGTGCACAGAAAAAGCCAATGATCCACTTTCAGTGAACCCATATAAAAGCCCTTGTTTTCAGTACCAATATAAAGGGGGCATTGAAGAAAATGCATACCAACGTATTACAAACAAGGAAATCTGTTACCAAGGCAAACCTGGCACTTTTTTTGCAAAAGCAGAAACATGAGGCGCCTGTTGAGGGCTTTGGCATGAAAAGTAGGTTGGTGGGGTTTTCTCAATTTTATCAGATTTTTACAAACATATAAACATTAAGTAATTAATCAGTTTAGCAAGAATAACTACTAATAAACCTACATTAAATGAAACATTGATTAAATTCAATAATCTATTTGAAAAACTGGTGAAATGTTGATTTTTTAAAAGAGCTGATGAGTCATGACAGCAACCTCAATTCAGGAAAAGGCTGAGACAAGCAAAATTAACCCTAACATTTTAATTAAATTAGCAAAGCTGTAAGTGTTTATTTACTTGGCACTATGAAGTAGAGACGTCAAAAAAACGATACTTCGGTCTCAAAAGTCGATACCAAAGTTCTGAAAACTATTGGGTTCTCGTTTCCTGTGGTACTAAAGGTGTCACAAATCTCCCAGACCACAGACCATTAGCATTAGAATCATACTGTTCAAATCAGTGGGACCAGCGTTAGCTACAAAGGGCTACTGAACACTTAAATTTCACTGACGAACTCGGAATTACATACAAATTCACTGGTCCACATTTATACACATTAAACAATCATTTATTAACATGGAAAATATTTTATGCCCTTCCTGAATGTTTGAGAATCCAACACTTACCTGTTCTCCGCTGAATATTTGAATATAATATTCGAAGGTGACTTAGTAGGCAGGAATGAGGCATCTAGGAACAGTGTCCTGCTCGGGTTGACGTTAAATGTTGTCTTTGTAGGCAGCTGCCTACATTTTGAACACGCCCATAGTAGTAAATATAAATGCTATACCAATATAAAGTTGGTTAGTTTTTTGTTGTTGTTTTTATTGGCACAATATAATTTTGTTTAAAATAAAAATAGTTTTATTTTTATTACTTGAAAAAATACCAAGGTATTAACTAAATTTGACTTTTTGCTGGGAAAAGACTTTAACTAAAAGCATTTATGTTGACATGCATTCATCTCATTGTTTTTTTTTTCTTCTTCATGGTATTGAAATTGGTATAGAGAATCGTGGAATTTCAGTGGTATTGGTACCGACTTATACATTTCTGGTATTGTGACATCCCTACTATGAAGCAATATTTTTTGGATTCTATTCCTTCTCCAAGATGGCCAGATACAAACAACCACTCCAAGACTATCCATCAGAGGAAATCTTTTTATTCAATGGAGGACATCTTAATTTAGATCAATGATCACAAATCACACCCATATGACACACAGAATAAAACTTAGATGTGGAAATGTTTAATACACTTTTTCTATTTTTACCAAATACTTAGCTATGATATTGTTATAAATTATGATGATCAATAAATATAACCAGATATTAGCATTAAATGAACTTTAAACATTAAAATCACTTTCAATGCTTCTTATTTTGGTTATGTCTGCTTTTGCTAAATCATAAAAAGCAACCAGTGCTCAAGTTTTTTTTACAAAAAACTTTCACATATTTTGTGAGATTGTGAAGAAATGTATTTATATTTAATTACTTAACACAATACTTTTAAAAGCTTTCCAAACATCTTGGGAAAAGAAGCTTGTGCTGCTGTTGAACTTAGAAAAGAGTTTATACCTTAGCTTTAGTTCTGCTCACTTTCAAAATCACTATGATAATCTTCAACCATGTCTTCCAGATGTAGTTAAAAAGAAAACACATTGATTGCTGGGTTTGTGAACAAGAAAGTTGGCCACGGCATCTAGAGATTACAGGGCTGAGCCAGAACTGTTATAGACAGATTTGAAGTGGCATGTCAAATCAAGGGATCCCAAGGAAAATTAAACATCTTTGACTGTTCAGTGTTTAATTGAGACCTTAAACACATCTGGATGGTCCATTACAAAGCTAGCCACAAGCAAGACATGGGGTAACGTGGGTGTTATTTACTGTAACATATATAAATAAAGATGCCTGCAAGCAAGAGGAAACAAATAACTGATCCTGCTATGAGCAGTTACATTATTTTATAGAATATAACCTTTAGTTCACAAACAACTGAAATCTGATGGTTACTTCAGCATCCTTTCTTCTGATTGCTTAACAGTTAGCAAAAGCACAGATATTGAAAGAATGGACAGAATCAGTGTGCTAAATAAATACACATTACATCTAACCCAATTAGTAAAGGACAACTGGGTTTTTTTTCTTAATGAAATTAACAGGTTCATATTATTTTTAACTTGCATTGTGTGTCAGTTGTCTTCTCCAAAAGTCTTTATGTAGACGTAAACAGTGCAAGATGGTAAGAACAGTAAGCATGGTTCAAATTACAAAGGGATTGAGAAGGGATCTGACCCTCCTAATTAATACTTTGTCATCACCCCCTAACTATTCAAAGAATCTTGTCACACATTTCAGAAAGCAATAGATTCTAAAGCCCCAGGGGTCGTATTTATCGTCTTAGAAAATCAGTGAAATTTAGTCTTCCTCTCACCTTTTCAAGTCTAAGAATCACTTCTACCCCCTCAGATATCTAAGAAACCTTCAGAGGTGTCCTAAATGGTTAGGAGGTACCAGTAGAGGGCAACACTGAGCCTAGAGAGACGTGCACGAATGTTCTGAGAGCATAAGGGTGTCCTGACTTTGTTTGATGATGAGCTTCATTACTAGATTAACTCTGTTAATAATAGTATCGGTTCTTCCCTCCAGTTTGGTTTTCATTTTTAATTAACCACACATCAGTTTAAAGTTATTTGCCTAATTAATGAATTGGAATTGGAGTGTTGCCAAATTGGGCAGTTTTCCGCCAACTGGGCGGAAGATTTTGTGTGACATGGGCGGAGGTAAACACACTTTGTTTGGGGAAAGGGTAAACATCCTTCATGCTTTTTGGCAGATTTTGAAATGCTTTTCGACAGGGGACCACAGCTGCAATCTGGCAACCCTGCATAATACGGTTTTAATTCAGTTCTGAGACCGACACTTAAGATTCAGTCTTACACTTCACTAAAAGTGAGTGTAAGACAGATAAACTTTTAAGTGCAGCTTTTAGTGAAGATTTTTTTGCTCATATGTTGACTCTAAGCAGAGCTCTTATGAGTAATTGTGTGATAAATCCGGCCCCAGGATGTCACATATGAAGTGGGTCTCACAAAACTGACTTTCAATTGGCCTGTAAAGAACAGACATTTAAGAAGCATATAACAAACAGTTAAAATATTAAGTCTTGCCTTTTTGGGGATTGATTCAACACATCTTATACCTCCACTCTTAAAAGCCATTTGTTATAAACATGTATTGTGAAAAAAACACATCAGTGCAATTAAAAAGCACTTTTCTGTAATCACAAACAAGCACAAAAACAGGAGTGCTACTGGACTTTAATGTTTTGCACTCAAACACAAAAGCACCCAAAGGGACGGCGAGTGTGCGGTCAGCAGTGTTGCTGATAAAGAGCTGACAGCACAGGGGTAATTTGAGAAGGCCGACTGGGCGTAGCATGCACCTCCTGCTGAAACCTGAGGACACTGGTTCCTACAGGCATAAATACTAGGTTTCTAACACGAACGAATCCTTAGTGTGAAAACTGTGTACTCTTAACATATACAGATAAAAATCCCACTTAAGAATGGCATCACGTCTAAGAATTTGCAAACTTAAAATTATAATTAAGTATTAAGCAGAAAAAAAACTTTCCTGTGAGGGAAGACACAAACAACAATGACACGCAAGTGATTAAGTGAGCTAATGAGGATAATATTCTTTTAGCATGGAATAAGTACATACATTGTAAATCACAGGTCACAAGTACAAACTAAAAAAAATCAAACAGATGTTTAGACATCAAATGTCTTGGCTGCTCTGTTTGTATTGGTTCAGTTTATCTAAGCGCAGTTTTCTTAGAAACCTTTTTTGGGCCTGCCCGTTCTTGCTTAAAATTCGAAGCTTGAAATTCCCAAACCCCTTTTACGCCCATTTACATTCCATTCCCTGGTGAACTTAAATGCAGCTTGGTGGGGTGCGTACTTCCTTTGACTGGAAGAAACTTGGTTTCTTGATGTTATTCAAACCCTTAAATGAGAAGCAATAATTGTGGTATGAAAAGCCTGAGGTTCAAAGTTAGCAATCCATTGGGTTAGCTGCAGTCTTGTGTTCACGCCCCATGTCTTTACTCAGCTCAGTCATCAAGACCTATCAAAACAATCAATTACTGCAGGCCTCGTCAAGAAAGGCGCTCCCCATGCTTCCCAGGGGCAAACTATTCAGAGTGGAGTTGAAAAGAGGAGTATGTACTGGTATTTCTTTGTGGAATTTCTAGTGGCATCATTCCAAATCAATAATGCTTACGGTGCTACATAAGAATGGTACAGACAAAAATAAAGTAGAACATCCGCCCCCATTTTTGTATTTTGAAAGTGATAGTTATAGAGTTAAGCCCTTGACAAAACAACCACTGCATGATGTAAATTACACCACCTCATTTGTACAGAGGATGTTGTGACCTGAAGTTACCTCTTTAGGTAAAGTTACCTAAAGAATTTCAACAAAGTAAAGGCTCAGAAATGTCTTCATCAAATATATCATCCAAGTAGTTGCCTGTTTATTGTCAATCACAAAAAAGTCACAAATAGAGAACTGGTGCAAAAATTGAAATTTTAAAAAGATGATTAGACATTTCTAGAATAAATATATATATATATATATATATATTTTAAAAAAGCTAAATACGGACCGCTTCTTTGATGCTACTGAGTAACACACACACACACACACACACACACACACACACACACACACACACACACACCAGGTATACCATTATGACCACCAACTGGTGAACTAAACAACACTAATAACATTAAATCATAAAGGCACTAGTTTTAGGGTAAGTTGATGTTAGATGCAGGAAATATGTGAGTTTGACAAGGGCTAAATCATGAGGGCTAGCTGACTAAGTCAGAGCATCTCCAAAACCGCAGCTCCCTTCCTGGTCTGCACCAAGTCGATACCAAAGTTCTGAAAATGATTTTGTTCTCGTTTACTGTGGCGTTGGCAGGAGAAGCATCAGGTTCGTAGCGAATGGTTGTAACCTGAAATGTTTCCGTTATTGTTGGTGAAATGCGATGCTAGCTTGCTTAGGCCAACACTGTGGTAGTTCATAACCAGTTATGAAGGGCGTGTTCGAAAACGTCAGGCGCCACATCACTTACTTACTGTTTAACTACACAGCTAACCAGAGAGCGCTCTATTAAGTAATCGCTTTATAAATCTGCTTTTTTGAACGGCCAATCTAGTGCATTTTCTTACTTGATGATCATTAGTGTTAATCAATTTTCATTTGGGACGTCAACAAAATGGAATATTACCAGGGGTGTCCAAACTATTATTACACTACAGCGTCTCCATCGAGCAACATCATTATCCATTTGTTAATGAATGACTAATGCTAGAGACACGAATGTAGTCAAACCCTACACGGGCTCAGAAAAGCAAATCCAAACTGTCATCTTAAGGTGGACAGAAATATGACCTGGTGGTCAGATGTAATTCATATCTTCAGACTCTTCTAAAGGCAGTGTAAGTAATTTTATATTAAAGACTTGATTAATATTAGTTTTTTGACAGAAATCTCAATGGAAAAATCACAAAAAAAAAGATTTTTCAAAGGTGTTTCATGCATGCCACTATAAACCTTACTCAGACTTCAAAGCTGAATCTGAACCAGTCAGACTCCGAACAAAAGATACTTCACTCAGGCTTTTAAGGACACAATGGCCACACCAAGGAGTCTCTAACGTTCCCAGCACGGGTCACTCACTTCACATAGGACTGTTTCTGTTTCATTTATAATGTTTTTGGGGGAATAAAAGAAGGAAAAGTGCCTTATGCATTCATCCATTTATTTATTTTCACCATGCCATCATGATTAGAGACTAGAGAAACTACATACAATCAAAAATGTCTTATGCTGTGACTTCCCATTCCAAAGCCTTATCAGTAAGGATGTAACCATGCACATTTAAGAATCGATGCACTTAATTCACGATTCCATCTATTCACTCATTCAAATGAATTGATATTTACTTTAAACAGCAGAGGGCAGAGTCAAAATTAACCAAGTTGCCAAATTGAGCTTGAAAATTAAAATTAGCTTCAAATTGTTTGTTCCTCATTCATTAATTAAATAAAAGATAAAGTAAAATACAACATTGCGATTATTTAAATAAATAAAAGGAATCTGTCATAATATGGCTTCAATTTCTTTTCATTTCAGAAAAATAAATAAATAAAATAATCGAGAAAAAATTCGTATCGTGAATCATATTGGATTGTGCGTAGAATGTATCTTTACATCCCTACTTATTAACCACCTAAATGTAAAGTCATTTGTAGAGGATGTACCAGATAATACACTACTTGCTGGTGGGTTTTCATAAAAGATTTTATATATATATATATACAAAAAGCATTTCGGTTTCAGCTAGAAAGTGAAAACTACACACCAACAATACATTTTATAACGGTATACATAACCAGTTAGCTATAGACCCCAGTAAGCCCTGGATTGAAAACAAATATATGTCTCCACCACCCAACAAAATTCGCTGAGACACAGACTAATTGTTGATTGATCCTTAATGCTGCTTGTAAATGGCCTTAAAATACACAGTATCCTATTTTAGATGTTTGTCTAGATGGCCTGTTTATGTACGTGGACGATATGAAGAGACTCACTACCAAACCTTGAGCATTGAGAAGTCTACAACTCCAGTAACAAGCAGCAACATGACCACAGATTTTTTTGGTTTGCAAGTAAAGAGCAGAAAGACCACAGTTACAGGAGACCGTAGGGCTCTGTAATTTTCCTTATGTGCACATGTGATCAAACTTTCAGACACCATTGTCAGTGCTTGTTTTTACAGCCCAACGTTTTCGATAAGGACACACGTTTAATATCCATGCAAAGTGGTCACCAATAAAGGAAATAGTAATTTGAGTATTGACAAATTCCTCAACAAAAAAATAAATAAAAAAATCTAACCAATGCTCAATTTTGAAGAACCCTGAGCTAGACTTAAGTTTTTCTTCATTTTCTCAAACTTATTATAAAAAAAAAAACCTACGAATCTTAAGTTATTGTGGACACTCCTTTTTGCTTCAGAGGAAAAAGGGGTAGTTAATCATTAAACTACATTTGTGGTCCACAGCAATGTTGCAAGTGTGCAAGTGCCATCAAGTCGATTCCAACTCCTGACAACCACATGGATAGTGTTCCCACAGATTTTCATCAAACCAATAATTTTCTAAATAATTGGTTCTTTTAAAGAGCCAAAATAGGGTTACTTTTATTTTCTTTCACCTGCTCCCATTAGGGGTCACCACTGAGAATCGTGGTCTGCTAAAGGACCCAGACTGGCCTGGGATCGAACATCTCGCTGTGAGGTGACAGTGTTTGTTAAAAGTGTTTTTGAGGTGACATGTTTGTTAAAACAATGATTGCCTTTAATTTAGCTGCTTTTCATCACTACATTGTTGGTAAGTTGGTCATCCAAGAGTTTAGTCTTGTCATGTATATTTTTATCACTCAAGTGAATTAATGTGCAATTTGTTGATCAAATTTGATGGCTGTGTAGGCAGAATGTTGGTTTTAACACTTCAACTTATCTTGTTCAGGTAAGTAAGGATCTTGTCTGTGCACTATATTTTTCTCTATTGGTCACCGACACTGTATAATGTAAATATAAAATTTAGATCATTGTATTAAAACCAACAATTTATTTTTATTTAAATCTTCCAGGGTTTCTCAACTTTCAGGACAACTTCCTTTTTTCTTTTTTTTTTCAAAATAACTGTTGATGTATTTTTTTAATTCTGCAATTGCTTTGAAAAAGTTTTACTAAATGCACTTTTAAATAACTAGCAGGTCATGTGAACATCCAGTGTTTTTTAATGTTGACTGTAAAAATAGTAAAATTGTATTTTCATGATGATTTGTTTAGTATATTGTATTTATAACATGTAATGTATAAAAAAACAGCAAAATTTACATAAATATAGTGAGTAATATAAATTTATAATGAAGTAAATGAAAATATAAAAAAATATTAAAGTAGTTATTTCCTAACAGATTTACTTAATATTTTGAATGGCCTTTTAATGAAGATAAAACCAAATTGACTTTACATAATTAGTTAAAGCACATATATTTTTAACTTCAATATAATTAAGTAACCATTACTTAATCTTGAGAGGTTACACTTAGTAGTGTGTAGATCTTACTTTATTTTTGCAAGTGTATATTTCTGCAGTAAAATTTACCTAAAGCATTTTCGTGCAATGTTCTGCTACAACAAACCTACTGACCATAAAGTGAAGGTGACGTTGCAGAAAAAGCAACAGGGCAGATTAGATTTGCAAACAGTTCTAACCAAGCAGCAAAGTGGAAGTAATTTGCCCTAGATAAACAGGGAGCATGAGGGCAAGTTTTACAACCTGCCAGGCAGTCGGAGGTGACATTTCACTTGTCTACACACTTGATCTTTGATCTTCATGTGTAGTGTGTTCTCAGCTAGGTGGTAACTAGGGAGCCATATGGCAATGGGAGCCAAAACTACTGGCTATAGGGGTGCATGGTGTGGACTAAAGGTACAAAAATTAGCCCATTCTGAAGCACTCAGACATTTGGTCAAAAGCATGAAAGTGAAAACCACACAACTTTTTTTGCCTCTTTCAAAAGTATTAATATATTAATAAAACATTAATTTATTTGTGTTGGCCAGTTATTCTCTTTTAACTATGCTAAATATAAAATGTTTCATTTGTCTTATTTTATCTCATATGTTCTTATTTTATATTTTTTATCTTTATTAAAGCAAAAAAAAATCTTGATAATCGCTTGAATAATCGATAGATACTCCATTACCCAAATAATCGATAGATGCAGCCCTAGTTTTATAGGGACTATATATAATTTTTATTTGTATGCCAACTTATTCAGAACAGAATAATTTACTATTTTTTTAAACATAAATTTAGTTTTTCATTTTGTACCAATCGAATTACCCTTGAATGAATGCCAGTACGTACATACCGGGGTCACATCAGTACAGTGATCTGAGCCGTAATAATGTTATAGAGATCTCTAAAGTGTTTTTAACTGAAAAGAAAACCCACGTGCCGAGTGCTGTTATTTTAGAGTAGACTAGGTTTTACCTTTACCAAAAGTGATTTATTAACCGAAGCATTAGTTTACATGAATACAGAGTTTTCAAAATAGAAATGGCTTCAACTTACGAAAAAAATGCTTTATTTTACTACAGCAATGGGAAATCTGAAAAGCCTACCAAGTTTCTTTCAAATGAAACTGGTCACAATTTAAGACTGCTGTCTTTATAGTATGTTTAAAATGAAAATGATTAACAAAACATGATAAAATGCATTTCCATTACGTTTTTAAAAAATAGTAGTTACAGTGAATCATAAAATTTTGGGATGTTTCAAGTCTGCTTTTACAGGTTTCACAATCAAAGTCAGACAATTATGCAGCCAGAAGCAATTAAATATAATAAGTATTTAAATGTATTATTACCATCACAGATCACAAAGCTTAAAACTTTCTCTTTACATCTCAATGTATTTGTCCTTTATGGCATGGCCACCCAGTGCCTGGCACTGAGCAGCAGGATTTTTTTTCTATTAAAAAAGTGAAACTCTTTGAGTAACTCACATAAAAGCTGAAAGATGCCCCACTATTCTTTAATGTTTCCTTTAATTAAACTGTTGATGAAACGCCTGGTTTGCAGCTTTCACCCTGAAACTGCACCCGTTGAATGATCCATTTTTATCTCTTATCTTGAACTATCACAGCATAAATACGGCATCCGTAACTGGAGTTGATCCAGAAAAATAGGCCAAGAAAGAATCCAAAATTGTCTCCTGTTGAAATACATGCTAAAAGGCGAGAGAATCAGAGACGTCCCATGCTTCAGATGGGCAGAACAGAGGTTTCATTTACTCTGGCAATAACAAAGGCAATGCCAATCTGTTGTCTGGTTTAGTGCTGGTCTGGCTTACTGTACAACTGTCTTAGTATAGGTATATGTTCCTCTGTGACTCTAAACTGGAAGAAAAGACATGGATTGAAAACACAAAGGTCAAATCAAAGTCCTAAACTCCTAACCCAGGTGTTGTCTTATGGGTCAACAATGACCAACCAATATGATTCCTAGCATACAATCCAATGTCAAACAACCTGGTGTGTACCCGTCAGCCAGCCCTGATCAATAATATCAATAATACGCGAGTATTGTGTAACACCTGCAGGAAGGCACTAATCTCGATGAGCCTGCCTCCCCTAGAGAAAATCTTCCATTTAATTAGTCATATTTCATGTCAGTTTGCTAATAGACTAGCAGCTTCATGATCTCCTCAGAGTGGGGAATGTAAAGCATGTGCTACAGGGGTCTGACCTGTTCTGATTGGTTAGTAAGAAGGAAAGAAGCACTTTGAGTTGGCAGTGATTGTAATTGACTTTTTTTATTTATTTATTTTATATATTACATATATATTTATATAATTTTACTACTCACAAAATTTACCTCTTCTATGGATGGTTAGAAGGACCTCACAGCACTAGTAATTTGTATCACACACACACACACACACACACACACACACACACACACACACTGGCGCAGTTTAAAGACGCAACTGCCGTACTGGAATGTTTTAAAACATGTAGATAAGTCAGGTATGAGGAGAAAACAGTTCATTCTAACCTGTAATCAATCGCGTTTCTCAACATGACCACTAGGTAAAGGCACTGCTATGATAATGCTTAGCTGTTACAATTATACCACTGTGTGACTGACTGCTTGCATGCCAGCAATGTACTGGGCACCCCTGCTTAGTACATAAAGCAGTTTACAGAACGTTAAGACTATAAAGTCAAGTCACAAACAGCATTTTATAACCCCCCCCATTACTGAACAAATTATTATTTTAAAATACTGTGCCTGATCCGCTATAACATTTAGTAATGTAACGATACACTCCACACACAATGCGATACGATTCACGATATGATTTTTCCCCAGTTTTTCTAACAAAATGAAATTAAAGACAAATGATGACAGTTTCCTTTTAGGATTTCTCTTTAGATGTTTTTGTTGAAAATAAATACCTTTTATTCCTGAGTGGAGAGAAAACAAAATGTTCTAATCAGTGGTATAAGTTTGATGGTGCGACCGTTCCTGCACAGTCTAATATATGAATTTTAAAACATTGTGGTCGAGTATGATACAAGAAGGTCCGGCTCATTTTTTCTGAGAAGGTACCCACAATGTTCTTATGGGTGCTGAATATGAGAAACCTGTGAAAATGAAGATGTACTCGACTGCTCAGTCACAACCGAAAGAGCAAAGAAATGCCGAAAAAGGAGCAAAAAACGCTTGAGTACTTGAAAGAGTCTCCTCGGTAAAACATGGAACTGAACGCCTCAAGGGTTTCCAGTACAAGCAAAGGATGTTTAGCATTTCACCCGCCAAAGAGTAATTCCCCCTCCAAATGTCAAACAAATTCTGCCCAATTGTGAAAGGTGAAACCCCCCTCCCACCCCTAATTTTGTAACACTGGCTTACTCTGACAATTAATCAGATCCATCCATGTAGTATGTTTTAAAAACTTAAGGCCTGCACCTTTAATCATCAGTTTTGTCTCTAAAGCAAAAGGGTAATAAAATTGTAGGGTACAATCTGATTTGAAATTAGTCCTGGATAACTTTTAATGGGCCAGTTAAAATGCCAGGCTGCTTTTTTAATTATAAAAGAGAATTGCCAGACATCATCTACAGAAAGAAAATCCACATCAAAAAGGATGAAGTAGTGTAAAACAAACAAGATGCTCCAGCTAATTAAAAGGACATGACACATAAAGCATTCAGCACTGTGCACACAAAAAGCCACAGCAACTTTTACTGCATCATCAAGGCAGCCTACAAAAACAATTAGACTAAGCAAGCATGGCATGTTTAACCATGTACAAAGAGTTTTCACATTGGTCTCTAAGGTCAGTCCTTTAATAAATATGAAATAAATATAATTTAATAGTCATGTCATGTACCATGCCTAGTGATATGAAACCCAGACATATTAACCCTTGGTCAAAGTAAACAAATCCATCTAAACAGAGCACACAGTCCATTGTGTTAGGAGCTAAACACAGCCCTCTTAACAGAGACAAATGTTAATAAGTCACAGTGGCTCAAGATCGCCATTGTTCATTTGGTGTAGTTTTTATGCAAGATGCTCTTCCTGACACAATGCTCCCTATTAATCCAGGCTTGGGACTGGCACTATACAATGCACTGGTTTATGCATCCAAGTAGCTATAGGACAATGGCTGCAAGTTTTTGGAGCAAACCATTAAGCAACCGTGCCATCCTGGGTATGTTGATAAGAACCAAGTGAAATTAAGTAACCAAAAAAAAAAACTGACACCCACTTTGGCATACTGAGGGAAAGCCTCAGTTGAATGCCCGACACAACACACAATGTGTGTATGTATGTATGTGTGTATGTGTGTGTGTGTGTGTGTGTGTGTATTACGTATTGATGCTGACGGAATGAATGGCCACCTTACTGTTGAAATAATTACCGTGACTTGTACTTATCAATTACAATCAGTTATCAATTACAAAGATAAACTGCGAACGTTGTATCCTTAAACACAATGTTTCCTTTTTATGTCCGACACAAACTGACTACACTCGATATGTAGTCCATTAACGGTCTCGGACCGACGTTATACCTTCAATCAACAGCCACGCTATGTGCGTAAAATGGCAAATATGTAAACAGGTGAGAAAAAAATACACAATTCCTGAAATAAAGGGGTAATATAAAATAACTATAATAAAGTAATAGAGAATCGGAGTTTAGCCAGTATTCTTACAATGTTGGAATAAGAAAATTCTTTGCAAGGCTCATGTGGCTCCTCAATTCGACAAAATTTGTAAGAGGGACTATGTTAGGACCTACAGCATGAATTAAAGTCATACATTACGCAGAATAAAAACGTACGTTACATTAATTATTTTGAACACTATATTAACCAGCTAAACAAACAAACATACCTTTTGTGTAAACGACGTGTTGTGTCGTGCAGGTTAAGCATGAAGCTGTTGCGTCAAACTGCGCTTTTTGCAGGCCAGGTATTTATTACTGACGTACGATATAAATGTTAAGCCACGGTTTACCTTTATATAATGTTGTAATAAACTTTTTTTTAAATAACGATAAACTAAATAATAAAAACTCCGCTAAACTCGACTGAGCTCAAACAGCCTTGCTCGCCACTCACGTCTTCGGGACGGCGTTTTTTTGCGCATGCGCAACTCATCGAATCGCTAGAGCAACGCCGTGGAAGCTCATTGACGACATGTCGTGACGTAAGGACAGGTGTCTCGTACTCCTGCACTACGGGACACCACATAGCCAGCAGGTACTGACCATCACGTCTACATACACAGCAGCAAAGAACAGTGCTTACTAAACTTAACGTTATTTTATCAGAAGGTCTCTCAGGTTTAATTCCCACCACTGCAGAAAATCCACTGTTGGGCCCCTGAGCAAGTCTTAATGCTCAGTTGATTGCAATGTTTTTAATTACAGCTGTGACGCTGCTGTGGATTAAAGTGTCTGTAAATTATTAATTAATAGTTGCACTTACACCTGATACATCTACAGTAATTTTTAAAAATATGGAACCTGGTCATCCAATTTGATTACTCATTCAATCACTCCCTCACAGCATGCACATGTGAATGGTTTAGAAATCTCAGTTGACACACAAGAAGCAAGTCAAAGTGAAGTTGACTAGGATGAAACCATTTTTTCAGCGAGATTCAATTCACTCATTCATTGTCTGTTTTATTACTTGTATAGCTCAGGGCCGCAGCAGG
>JAYDZG010000022.1:10060283-10070758 GCA_034509265.1 Microcambeva bendego
GTCAAAAAAAATAAAACCCTTCCCATTTAAGATTTTAAGGATAACGTCACAGTGGTATTCTTTAAAAGTGCACCCCTTTAAAATAATACTAATATAATAATAATATAATAATATATATATAAATTAATGATTCATTTTATTTGTGAGTTACTTCTGCAAATAATAATAATTTTTTTTTAGATTATTTCTCTTACAGTGGACATGCACCTAAAATGAAAATTTCAGACCCCTCCATGATTTCTAAGTGGGAGAACTTATATATACAACATTGAAAACCCTATACACAGACCAACAGGTGCTTTTGGGTGATGTCAAAATGGACAGCAAGTTTGTATCAGTTTGGTCTTGATTGCAGACAGACAGGCAAACCTTGGCCTGTGGTTCCAGGCCTCTGCAACTCTGTTAAAAAGTCAGTGTTAAAACAACAAGATCAAGTGCCGGCTGAGAGAGGGCTGAGAGAATGAAGAGCTTCAACATCATATGCCTCATTAACCCACCACAGGTGTTCCCATAAATCACCCGTGTTTTTACAGTTGCTCATGCTACGGATACGTACACAGACTTAAATGGACTCCCATATTTATGTTCAGATAGATGTGTACAAAACTCATAGCGCCCACATTCCACTTCACTGGAAAGGTGGAATCCAAAGATTTTTTTTGAGGAGCCAAATGATATCTTGCTGTTGCTTTAAATCCCAGATCCAGTGTCCATTGGGGCTTCCTTAAGTACTCTCATGATTGCTCTGAAGCCGGCACCGTGGCTCTTCAGGTAGCACTGGGTTTGATTACCATGTGGAACGGACCTGTATAGAATTTGCACATTTTACTTCTGTGGGATTCCTCCAAGTTATCTGCTTTCCTCTTATATTCAGAAATCGAGTAAGGTTAATTGGAGATACTACAGCCCCCCCCCCCACCTTTTGTGTGTATGTGTGTGTTTGTGAATCAGAATCAGCTCCTGACTGTTTTTTATATTTCGTTTTTTTATTTAATTTTTTATTTAAGTTATTATTATTACAGTGGCAAACTGGCAGAAGCGGGGTTTGAACTAGCAACCTTCTGATTACTATTCATATACCTTATCCCACTAGGGGCATGTTTAGTGGTAAGTTAAGAGCTAATTACAGTGCATTCGGAAAGTATTCACAGCGCTATGTTACAGCTTTATTCCAAAATGGTGTAAAATTCGTGTAAAATTCAGCGTTTGTTCAAGTACTTTGTTGAAGCACCTTTGGCAGAATTTACAGCCTCCAAGTCTTTTTGTGTATGACGCTACAAGCTTGGCACACCTATTTTGGGGAAAGGTCTGCCATTATTCTTTGCAGAACCTCTCAAGTTCCATAAGGTTGGATGGAGAGCGTTGGTGCACAGTCACATTCAGATCTCTACAGAGATGTTCAATCAGGTTCAAGTCTGGGCTCTTGCTGGGCCACTCAAGAACATTCACAGAGTCGTCCTGAAGCCACGCCTTCCTCGTCGTCTGAGGTCAAGAGCAGGTTTTCTTCATGTATGTCTCTGCACAATGCTGCATTCACCTTTCCCTAGACCCTGACTAGTCTCCCTGTTCCTGCTGCCAAAAAACAACACCAAGGCATGATGCTGTTACCACCATGCTTTACTGTAGGGACGGTACTGGCCAGGTGATGACTGGTGCCTGGTTTCCTCCTGAAATGACGCTTGGCATTCAGGTCAAAGAGTTTACTCCAAGCGAGCTGCGTTTTGCCTTTTACTGAGGAGTAGCTTCCGTCTGACCACTCATACTCATACAGGCCTGATTGGTGGAGAGCAGCAGAAATGGTCCTTCTCGAAGTTTCTTCTCTCCCCACAGAGCAATGCTGAAGGTCTGTCAGAGTGACCCTTGGTTTCTTGGTTACCTCCTTGACTAAGGCACTTCTACACCAATCACTAAGTTTGGCCAGGCGGCCAGCTCTAGGAAGAGTCCTGGTTCCAAACTTCCATTTACGGATGATGGAGGCCACTATGCTCATTTGGGACCTTAAATGCTGAAGAAATTTTTTGGTACCCTTCCATGGATCTGTGCCTCGATAAAATAAATGTAATACATTTACAAAAATTTCAAACAATCATTTTTCACGTATGATGTCATTATGGGGTCTTGTGTGTAGAAATTTTGAGAGAATTTTGAAAATTGAATTTTTGATCTATTTTTGATCCACAGGTGACCTAATCTTCCTCTGTATGCAGTGAAGTGAGATGAAGTAAAGGAAATTAGATGTGTTTTATAAACGGAAATGGCATTTGGCATGAAAGAAGCCTATGTTTTTTTCAGGATGCTTTTTTCCAACAGATTGGTGCAGATGAGTGGTTCTGCCCAGCAGGGATGAAGCTGAGTTGAAGAGACCCACTCATACCCCCCACACCTGGTTCCGGTCAAGGCAAAATTCCACATCTATATTATGCCACAAAATATATATGTAAGCATCTGGCAGGATCAGTTAAACAGGAAAAAAGCATAACAAAATATATTCATTTATTAAAATCTATTTCTGACAGAAGCTGACAGATCAGAACCCAAGCTCAGTAAGTCTTGACCCACTGAGCTCAATCCCATTTCTGCACTGCTTGAGATCCATCCGTCTATCCAATTAACTCCATTCTTCCTCCTTCAGTGGTTCCAGTGTGCTCACCCAGTGTCTCGTCTAATAGGATCAGACACCGCTTCCCGTAATCTTCTCATGCTTCCCATTTCATACAAAACAACAGACCAGCCTGAGCTAAAGCCTCGTATACCCTACCTGTCCACCTTAAGTCTTAGGGTAAAGATGGGTCAAGCAGTAAAATATTATTTAGAATGAAGTCGCACTTTTAATTCAAATTATTAAAAATGAAACTGAAAAAGAAAAAAAAGTATTCTGCCACTATAAGTTACGGTTTACATTTTAAATGTTACCATTGTGACAGTTTCATACTACTTGTGATTTTCTTGCTACTGTCCAGGAACACTTTGTGGTTCCATGAACTTACAGTTTCTGAACTTTTCTAATAATTCTTTTAAAATGTGACTCTCTTTGGTGTTTCCTTGGGTGTTTTTGTTCTGTTCTCTTTCGGCTGCTTCTGTTAGGGGTCACCACAGCAGATCTTAGTCTGCATTACTTATTTGACATGGTTTTTACACTGGATGCCCTTCCTGACACAACCTTTCCTATTCATCCAGGTTTATGACTGGCACTACGATGCACTGGGTTTATGCATCCTAGTGGCTGAGTATCTGAAGGACAAGAAAGGTATTGGCACACTATGGAAAATATAGTGAGCTGCCTTACTCTCTTAATGCCTCCATAATGAATCTGCTTCAGCAGAGATGATTCTAATCTCATCAATTTATAAGCAGGTTGTTCAAACTTAGACAGTGATAACATCTGATTTGCTTACTAAGATAACACATTTAGCATCATGAGGTGGCACAACACGCTAACATGTTGAATAACATCTGTAGCCATTTGCCAAGAACTTAATAATAATACACTTGTTCAGGTTTATACAAATGAAACAATGATCATTTATTTACATTTGTAAATAACTCCATATTAATAACCATATTTGTAATTTTTTTTTAGAGAAAAGTTGTCCCGCTTGGATTGCCTTCATTGCTTAAGAGGCATCAGATTCTCTGTCTCAGGCAACAAGGATTTCGAACAACCATCTTCTTGGAAGTGCATACCCAATTTTATTTAGGTTGCGAATACATGCAGCAGGAACAAGGTAAATATTTTCTTTTTTTTTCAAATTTTACTACTGGTTACGTCAGTTTTGTGCAGTGTCAAGCAATTATGGTAATTGTGAAAGATCTTGCTAAAGCTGTAATGAACATTTATAACAACAATTAGATCATGGAAGTTGTTAGTTCCACTGATGTAAACAAGCAATTTTTAGAATTTGATGAAGAAATAAAATAAACTTTATGCTTTTATCCTCGGGGCGGCACGGAGGCTCAGTGGGTAGCATAGCCTCAAAACAAGAAAGTTCTGGAATTAATCCCTAATCAAGGAGGTCTGGATTATTTCTGTGCATGCCCTCCTTGTGTCGGTATGGGTTTCTTCTGGATGGTTTCCTGTAAGGTTCTTCGGAGACACTAAATTGTCCCATAAGTACTTAGCCACTATGATGCATATACCGGTGCATTGCAGTGTCAGTCCCAAGTTCGGATAAATAGCGAGATTTGTGTCAGGAAGGCCATTCAGTGTAAAAACGATGCGAAATTGATGATGCAGATCACAGTCTGGTGTAGCGACACCTAATGGGAGCAGCACAAAGAAAGTTAAATGCTTCCGATCTCCAGCTTTAGTGATGGGAAAGGCTTGACAGAACCCCACGGAACAGCTTTGAAACTAAAATAAACTGGAACCTCAACTGAAACTCTTTTGACCAAACTGAGACCCAACTGTACAAATGCTGTTTTGATGGGCAAACATTCTCATTGGCATGTGAAGCTGTTATAGCTAAAATATCACTTGTACAAAATTAAATGTGGTTTTCCTTCAAAACATGGTGTCATAATTTGGAGGATGTGTGTTAGTTATAAGTGGTTATTTTTGTAGTACCATTAAAATACCAGAAGGAAAATGTAATGATGTACAGTGTAGTAGGTGTACAACGAGTGTAGACTGTTCCAGTGTTTTATGCTACTTAGGGCATTCATTTTAGAGCCTTTAGTTTTAATAAACAGAAAAGTGCTTGTAAATCCTACAAATCTATATTCAGAATGCTGCAAGCATATGGAGTCATAAATACATTTGGAAGAACACTTGTGTCATCATATTTTCCAAAGCACAAATGTTTATGTTCAAATAAAAAAACAATTTTTAACTATAAAAAAGTGATTAAACACCAAGTAAGTCAAAGGTCAAGAACATTCCTTTAAAATCTAAACACTTCATACATGAATATTTAATAACTCAAGCAATGTCAGCAAAAGCACACGAATGTCCTCACAGTTTAAATAAGCAAAAGAAACAGAGAAGCCCAGACCTAAATTTTATATTCAACGCTTATAAAAAGCCGCAATACATAATTATTGCCTCTATTGCTGCATAAACTCTGACGTTACCTTATAATTTGATGGTTGCACACACAGTAATTTGGTGACCTTAGCTATGCTTTGGCTTTGTTTGTTTGCATATTTAAGTAACAAGTTCTGCTTTCCTCTACAGACCAGTGTGTAATTTGTGCATTGTGGGATTTTTCCTTCTTAAAACCCTAAAAAAGCAATGTGACACCATGACCCATGTGGATTAAGACAGTGAGACTAATGATAATAATTGTTTTGTGTTCAATGTACACATCGGTGCAGTGGGTAGTGCTGTTATTTCTTACCAAGATCTCCAGACCAGATGGCCAACGTTCTGTCTGTATGGTTGAATACTATCCCTGTTTTAGTTTAGGTTAGGTTTCCTTTAAGTGCTACGGTTTCCTCCCTGTTCAGACATCCATATAGTCTAGCCAAGTGAAGCTATGATGGGTCTTCAAAAAGTCCTTGGTTAGTATATGGGTTTGCCTGGATCTTTCTGGAGTGTTTCCTTTGTTTCGCACAATTAATCAGACCCACCTTACTAGGATAAAACAGACATGTCTTAGGGAGAACAGAATGTACACAGTGTAGCATATGAATGGTTTTCTCTGATATGAAACCTAAAGCATCCTGCTGTCATTATAATAATATTATGATGTATAAAATTCACTGAAATCTTTACTAGGAACCCCTATCTGCTATGGTCATTCATTTATAGTTTTAGGTATACAGTTACTGACTCTTTTCTGTACCCTGTGTATTAATGTAAATGTTTGGGTAGTGAAGCATTCTCAACACTGGGTGGCACGGTGGCTTAATGGGTAGCACTTCAGCAAGAAGTTCCTGGGTTTGACTCCTAGGTTGAGTTGATTGGAGACACTGAATTAGGTACCTTCGATGGACTGGCACCCCATCCAGGGTGTTACCGTGTGCCTTGAGCTCATTGAAGAGCTGGGATAGGCTCCAGCACCCCTACCCAATCCTGATTAGGATTAGTGGTTTAAGAAAATGAACTGAACTGAGCATTCTTACCCCTGGTAGTGGTCTGTCCTATGTAGATATAAGTGCAGCATTGTTATTGGAATTTATTAGAAACTCATTCCCTGTTAGTTCTGGATGTTGGGGGGATGGTTATAGATATGATGTGTGTTCATTAAAGTCTAGTCTTTTATCAGTGGACACTTTCCTATCAGAGAACAATTCAAAGGGTCTTTTAGTTTTTATTAATGGGGTATAGAGGAGCACCATTAAATTATGCTCACTGTAGTTTGTTTTTTTTAAGTTAAAAGCTCTACACAATACTAACAACAAATAAAAAAGAACAGCTTTTTTACAGCATTGACACAAAGGAAAGACTTTTGTAAGAGTGTATTGATTGTATCTGTTGAGATGGTTTGTGGTGTGAAAGTCCCTTTGCAGCTTTAACAGCATCTGTTGGACATGTCTGGGGAAAACACATGTTAACCCTAATACAATTTGATCTGTATGGTACTTTGGCTTATAAATGAGAGCATTAAGGGCCCAACAGCATCTGTATGGCAGAGCTGAGATTCGAATACTCAAACTCTCAGTTGATGGTCCAAAGCACTACTCTTTCTGCAATTTAAAGTATTTCTGATTCTGATTCTGATTCTGATAAGACCACTGCTCCACTGGCTGTTTGATCAAGAAATAGTTAATCAATCCACTAGGCCTCTTCAGTGTAACACATTTTCTCTGATTTGTCTCATTTCCATTGTGTAATTTCTGCACAAATCAAACAACAACTTTTTGTATAGTCACTTCTACAAGGTACTTTCAACATAAGGTTTCCAGGAGACACACCTTCCTGTGTAGCATGGAGTTTATTTAACCACAGGTTACGAGCTACCCAGTAATTTCCCCAGATTTATTTACTATAACATTCAACCTGTATTAAACCTCAGCTCTTTTGACCTGTTGCCTGATTTTGTCAGGTTGTGGGATTTTAAATCCCACCCTCATACCCATCATCTTTTCCACTTCTTAGGTCCTTTCTAACCTCTGACCTACTGCTAGAACTTGATTTTTTAAGGAACCCTGTTCACTGTTTTACCAGTTTTCAGGAAACGGTGCCAATTCATCGTAATTTGATCTTTCCTCTACAGAGCCGAAATACCTGAACAACATGAGATGTAATTAGCAACACAGTGTGTGTATACTAACTTACAAAAAAAGCACTTGTTTACTCAAAAAATACTTTAATTCATATTCAAATGTATGGTCTTACCCACACTAGCTTATTACATTTGATGTTTTCTTTACAGTAGGAATTTTAGTACATTTATACAAAATTCTCTGGACAAAAAGCTGGATGGACACACTAGTGCCCAATTCCATTACATTCCCTATATAATCCCATATGCCTACGTACAGATATACAGTTCTCAAATACAACCCCAAATCAAAACAAGTTGGGATAGGATGGAAAATGCAAATACAATGAAAAGCCAGTGTCCCTTAAATTTTCTTTGACTTGTAATAAGGGATGGGAGACGAGATTGGTGCAATTTAGGGCTAGTAATGAAAGGATTACATTAAACTAAATAATAATGTGATTCCAAACAGGTGATGTCAACAGGTGACTGTAATCATTGTTTAGTATTAAAGCAGCATCCAGGAAAGGCTGATGATGAACAAAGATGGTCAGATGATCTCCAGTTTGGCAACAAATACAAAGGAAAGTGATTAAAAAGTTTTAAAACAATGTACCTCAAAGAAAGATTGGAATGGATTTGTGTCTTTCCACCTTAGTATACTATGAGTACACTATTGCATGTCAACTTATTTTAAACATATTAAAATATGTTAATGTCATACTTGATTGCAAGTACACTTGTATTGTACTTCTCAAAAATATAAAAAAGTAAACTTTTAATAAATCGATTACATAAAATATACTTTTAGTTCAATTTAAGTTTCATTTAATTTAATATACTTTTCAGAATACTTGTTTTTAATTAGATGATGGTGTATTTTTGCAAAGTATATTAAATAACTGCTAATAGTTCAGTTCAATTTCTTTATTCCCTTATCATAATTAGGTTCGGTGAGGGGTGCTGGAGCATATCCCAGCTCTTCAACGGGCGTAAAGCACATGGTAACACCCAGCCAGTCCATCGCAGGTACCTACAGGACAATTCCGTGTCTCCATTCAACCTGGTAGCATGTCTTTGGACTGTGGGAGGAAACCGGAGTACCCAGAGGAAACCCACGCAGACACAGGGAGAACATGCAAACTCCATACCGAAAGGACCCAGATCGCCCCACCCGAGGATCGCACCCAAGACCTTCTTGCTTTGAGGTGACAGTGCTACCCACTTATCCACCATGCCTCCCACAACTGCTATAGTAATTCACTTAATGCACAGATACAAAGATATACTTAAATGTATTTCAGTATGTTATTTATTATTGTTAAACATTTAGTTTGTTATATGAAACTATTGTATTTAATTATCATTTGGAAAATAAATTTGTAAAAAAAATATTTTTAGTTTTAATTTGTTACAAAGATTTTCTTTTCCACTGAACTGTTTTTTGAGAGCTTGATTAATTACCATCACCTGAGTAGGTCTGGTCCCGCCCCTTCCCTTAATTAAGTCCTATGTAAACCCTTGCCCAATCTGTACTTCTGAAATTCCCTGTGCTTCACCAAATAAGCTCTAAATTAAACTTTAGCACTTCCATGACCATAATTACAATAAATAAACAAGTAAAAATGTACTTCTGCCATGCATTATAAAGATAAAAAGTGGAAGTATATTTTTACTCTAAGTAAATATATTAGAAGTCTTTAAGTGCATTTAGTGTACTGATTCAATGTGAATAAATGAGACCCTACAGCAACATACTACCCCAACATTTTCTAATTTTGGATTGTACATTTTTTAATGGTTTTGTGTTTGAACATTATCATTACATACTGTTTTTTAAAGCATGTGCCCTTAGCAAAGCACTTTTAGTTATTGGTTCCTGGTGCACTTTGTGTGATTGTCTTTGGCTGCTGTGGTCGCATTAGAAACTTGTTCACTTAGCTGCAAATGGGATGCACTTAAGACTTACTCCAAAAATGACCATAATAATGATTAAGTTAGCAAATGTTTAGCTCAGAATTTAGAACTTCATTAGTGTTGCACAAACTAAATGATGTTCTGATTGCACACAAACCAAGCAAAGCTATCTAAGCCATCAATTTACTCGAGTGTGTTAGTGTCACACTATTGATTAAACTAATGTTGTTCTAATTATACTGTAGTTGCACTAAAATGGTACAATAGCATAACTTTAACTATTTCAAGAGTTACTTGAATTCAAGTATAAATTTGTAAAACACATTTAATGAGTATTCGAAGTGCACTTGGAGTACATTACAAAATGAAAATAATAGACTTCAATACATTTATTCTTTAGAATAAAAATGTAGTTCTCCTACACATCTTGATTATTTGTAGTGCATAGCAATACATTTACTAACCATGTACTGATTATGTGAGCTCTAGCCACATAAAATGTTTAACATATTAACAGCTGATAATGTGAAACACATAGAGATACCTAGTTGTGTCTTTATACAGCCTGCTATTTAAACTCTGTAAATTACAACAAACAACATTAAGTGATTTATGCAAGTATTAAAGCTTCAAGTTTCCATTTATTCCACACAAAACAAAAATACATAGCATACAATTACAAAGTACCTGAACATTATTGTTAATCATTTTGTAATAGCTCAGAATGATGTAATAGCTCAGAATGACCATCAGTCTCTTAATCATGGCTGATCACAGCTAATTAGACACACCTGCAAGACTCTCCATAAAGGCCCACTCAAAGCTTTGTTCAGTGCTGTTTCTTAGCAGAGAAGCAGAATGTATAGTATTAGCAAGGTATGTATTGACATTAAAGAAAAGAAAGCATTAATAAATGAGTAAATAAAATGAGAGAAAATATCACAAAGCTAAAGCAAAGGAGAAAAAACATAAGAGTAATAATATTATCCAAGAAAGAAACAGGATGAACAGATTAACTGAGGTTCAAACAAAAAAGTTTAAAAGGGGTGAGATGAACTTAAAGGGTTCAACTCACTTTCTTTAGATGGTAATTAAGAAAATGAGCAAATAATATTTGAGATAATAATATTTTTAATAAAAGGAGTGTTCTCAGCCTCAAGGTTGAGAATAGTTTTAACTTCTATTTCCTTATATTGTTGTTATTTGTTTGGGCGCTCCATTTTCAGCGTATCTTTTGTTTTCCGTTCCTGCCTTTTCTGTCCATGATTTGTGGGTTTTTTCTTTTTAGCGCATTTTCTAAAAGAAAGTGTCCGTATGTATGTATGTATGTATGTATGTATGTATGTATGTATATATATATATATGTATGTGTATATATATGTATATATATATATATATATATGTATGTGTATA
>JAYDZG010000022.1:10112446-10124484 GCA_034509265.1 Microcambeva bendego
ACAAGAACCCCCTCACCACATACAGAAGCTGAAGGATTGCTGGTAATTTGCTCAAATAAAGTATCACAGGAATCCTCCATGGAGTCTGTGGGTCTGTCTCAAAGCCTACTAAGCTCTCTGCCAAATGAGGCGCCTTATTCTGACTGCTATTCTGACTGAATAACTAAAGAGCATTGAACATTTTCTGAAGTGAAGGCCATCTGCCATTCAGTGCGGCTACTTTGGGGAAAAAAACACTTCTCACTTCTCAGCTTTTCCTCCACCAAAGTATTTTTTTTTCAGTTAAGGGATTCTCATTCATTTTTTATTTGGGCAGCACATTGGCTAAGTGACTTGCTGACACCTCACAGCTGAAAGGTCACGTGTTCGGTCACCAGGTGGGGGTTGCATGTTCTCCACATGTCTGTGTGGGTTTACTCTGGTGAATTAGATACACAAAGTTGTCCCTGAGTGTGTTTGATATGAACTTGTGTAATGGATAATAGGGATTAACGATGCACCAGAGGACAGTTAGAAATTGGTGTACTGGCACTATTCAACTTGCCTTGTTGATGGCACTTGTGGGGCTTCCCAGCTACATTTATTTAGGTGATGATACTTGATTTTTGTTATAATTTCTAACAAATAGAGTATTTTATTTTTAAAGAGAAATAGTAAAATTAAACTTTCTCATAATTTGTCTCAGATGCATTGTTACATCCCTAAATAGTAATATTTAATAAAAATGGATGTAATGTTAATTTATTTATTACCATCAAAACTTGATTAACAGATAAACCCATGGTAGCTACTGTGTGACTGTTTTGGTCTGGTGTCTCTTCACCACAGAGATCTAGAAGCCAATACGTCAGATAAAAAGATGCATTTATCCTACAAACGAGGATGTTTGCAATCGGAGGCTCTTGTAATTAGTGCTAATGATCAGGACCTTCAAAGAAAGGCAGAGATAAGTGGTGGATGAACGGTGTGGTATTTAAACCACGTCCACATGCACACAACCAGAACTAACAGTTGCATTCCCTGGTAACGATAACTTCCAGGACTTAAAACAACTGCAATTTGAAATAATCATTTGCAGATTGTGAGGAAACAGTGCCCACAGATGCAATCAAGCCAGTAATATTTAAAGCACAGCAATTTCGGTGAAAAATTTCCAGAGAACTGAAGTCATCCTGCAATTAAGCCTTGAAGGTAATTGCTGCTTTGTGATAAGGTGATTTGATCCTCTATCCTCCGATTGGAGAGGGTTGGCTAGTCTGCTTCCATTCATAGATGGCTAATATTTTGTTTAGCTTTAGTGCTGAAGGGCATTTTGTTTGGCCAGAAATGATGTTTTATTTCACTCTCTGCTACTCTTTCAGATTGGAGGTGATGAATCACAAAAAGACGTCCTAAATTTCTATCTGGGCTAACGTTCCTGATGTTGTCTCAGCCCATAAATGGTTAATGGCCCCCTTGGCCCAGGCAGCAAAACTTCAAGGCTGAGCTGTTCTGGAGAGTGGAACAGTGTTTTAAAACTCAATGCTCTTAGCACAGAACTTCAGACCACCCGGCTCGGAGCCACATATAATACAATCCAGAGCTCTCTCTCTCATGAATAACTCTCTCTCTCTCTGCCTCTCTCCACTCTTCCTCGCATCTACCTATATTTGGAACTGCTTGGCTTTCGGGAGTCTCGAGCTGGCTCAAGATGTGCTAAATTAAACAATGTATTCTTTGCTGCGTATCACTCTTCCACTGTAAAATCATCCTTCATATTATTAGGGTGTCATTTGTGACAAATATTAATTTGAACACATTTTCTCACGTTGAATAATTAGAAGACACTTTTATCCAAGTGACTTACAGTTCAGTGTCAGAAGGTTATGGGCCTTGCTAAGGGCCCAACTGTGCAACATTGCAGTGGTAAGACCTGAATCAGTGACCTTTTGGTTACTACTCCAGTACATTAACTGCTGGGCTCCAGCTGGAACTGGAATTACTTTTTTTCTTTGTAAGCTTTGGGCTGCTGTCAGTTGGAAGATGTCATTCTAGTAATTTATTAATTACTTAATAAATAATTCAAATTCAGGCTTTGTTATGCAGCCACTGTAAGACTCTGTCTGCCCCATGATTGCTGTGTTGTGACCCCAAACAAGCTGAACTTTGCGAAAACAAAATCTTCTTCTACTGAACACCTACTCTAGGATGCCAGTCTAACACAGGACAAACACGCACATTCATTTATAGGGGAAATTTAAGTATCTCCAGTTAACAAGACTGCATGTTTTTGGGAGGAAGCCAGAGCTCCCAAAGGAAATTAATACAGAATTGAAACTCCACACAGAATGGACCTATAGCAAATTGAACCTAAGATCTTTAGCAAAAGTGCAACCCACTGAGCCAGCATGCCCCCCAAATGGGAAACAAATATGCATGCATGTAGCATCACGACTCTCTTGACTGTAGACAGTGTCTACTGTCTCCAAGAACATGCAATGTCTTTTCTGGGGCTAACATCTTACCATCCAGACAAATTTCATCTTTGAGATTTCCTCTATATGATGACAATGTGGCTTTCTGGTCTTGGCAGACAAACCATTGTTCCATCTTCTTATATATTTACTGTGATTGATCATGCTGTCTATAGTTGCTAACAAATAATTCCAAGTGACATTCCAGACTAGACATTCTAGACTGGATTTAGCATCATCTGAGGTCCACCAAAAAGCTGTAAGGGAAAATGATTTTCATTTTTACATACAATGCAGGGGGGGATGCACTACAAAAGAAGTTGACTGTAGAAAAGTGATGTCACTTTAAAATTCTGGAAACTTTTTATTCACCCCTTGTGCATATATAATATGGATATTCTTACAAATAGATTTAGATACTTTTTTGTTTCTGTTCATTTCTGCTTTGATGTCTGGATTAATAATCATCTTTGTAGGTTTGCAAAATTGATAAACATTTTCAGGATACATTTTTATTCATTGTGTAGTCATCCCAGTATGAAACATTACAATGACATCACAGGCTGTTAAATTGATGCTTAAATGTCTGTTTTCCACTGTGTTACACACACCAACAGACACTCTGATCATTTCACACGATCTGTTGATGTTGGGGCAGGGCCAGACCATTTTTTTGTGTGTTTCTCCATATTGGGTTTCAAAAGCACCAAAGTGGATTGCAATTTTGGCTAGGTTCCTGTGGGACGTTAAGGGAAAACTTGAGCCCTCATTGAGAAACTCAGTAAGCGACACAGAGGGCCTGTAGGAGGGAGTTTTGGCGCCACAGGCTGCAGGAACTTTGTGGGCATGATAGATGGATCTCATTGCCAAGTTGCTGGAGATTAAAAATAAGGATCAAGCAATGCAAAACCTGGAGAGCTTTACCTAAGAAAACATGCAAAGGAATATGTACTGTACAGTAAATGTGTACAGTATTTTAAAACAGAGGCCACGGGCTATGGTTTTAGGTTCAATATTCACCACAAGTCTCTTAAGTCTTTCCTGCATTGTGGAAAAGTCAATAAAAATGTGGATTCGTGCATAATCAAGAACATTTTCCTTCTTTCTTTTCATCAATCCTAAATCCTTAATATTTAGGAACATAGCTGTTTGAAATCATTTATTTAATATGCAGAATCTGGCTGTTATTCTGAGAGCAAATATTTCAGACAAGCTGTAAACAATTACAGTACTAACAACATCACATTACAGTCACATATATACAAATGAGAAACAATATGAAAAAAGACAAAGGAAAAGGGCAGTAGATAATCCCCAAATACTCCCAGACAGGGGTCCAGTCCTGCCAAGATTTAGCTGATTGTCTATGCATGTCAAAATGCAATTTTAATTTCAATAAAATCGACTGCAGTTTGGTTTTAAATAAGTCACACATCTCAGTGGTGATTCTGTTTTACCAAACGATGCTCTGCAAGATTTCTTGTTTCACCTATCAGCTTGTTTGGGAACACCAAAAAGTGTAGTGTAGTGGGTACTATGGTACAGTGTGGGTCACTGGAAAATGAACTAAATGTGCAATCTCATATTTGAAAAATAGTGATCGGAGTATTGAAATGAATGGTGGCTCAGTTGATCTTTTCTGTGTGGAGTTTGCATGTACTCTTTGTGTCTGCATGGGTTTCCTCCAGGTGCTCCATATTCTCAGGAATTAGGTCTTACACAGGATAGCTAACAATTTATCAAGAAAATGCTTGGTCTTACTGTACGAAAGACCAAGTCTTCTTAACTTGGTCTAGACTAGAGTCTAGAGGACAATCCTCAGGTGGGGCGGTCTGAATACTTTGTGGAGTTTGCATGTTCTCCCTGTGTCTGTGTGGGTTTACTCTGAATTCTCAGGTAAATATGTTGATGCAATATTTAAAACATGTGTCACTTTGTACAGACCATCCCATAAAATATCTTCAAACTGTATAACCCTGTGGTTCCCAACCATGTTTTTTTTTGGTGGTGGTGATGGTGTGTGTGTGTGTGTAATTTTAGTGTAATAATTTACATGTATTTTTCTAATAGTAATTACATTTAAATCATAAAAAATAGCAGAATCTCAACTGGGTACAGTGTTGCCAGACTGTGTAATGCTTTTTGGCTGATTTTTAAACTGTGACACGAGTAAATATAATTTGTTTCTATCCATGCCATTCAGTTCAAAATGGATTGTCTGTTTTAGCACAGTTTTATCCTATTTAATTTTATAATCAGCATTCCCTACATACACAGTTCCTCAACATCATATTTATACGCACAGGCCTGGCTAGAGAACTGGGCTTGTGATCAGAAGGTTGCCAGTTTGTTTCCCAGAGTTGGCAGGTCACATCTAAAGTGCGCTTGAGCAAGGCACCCAACCTCTAACTGCTCCCTGGGCATAGTAGGTACGGCTGCCCACTGCTCCAGGCAAGTATGCTCACTGCCCCTTAGTGTGTGTTCACTAGTGTGTATGTGTGTGTTTCATTGCACTGATTGGGTTAAAATGCGGCATCCACTGCACAGTGATGAAAAGATTATTCTAAAAAAATCTTCTAACAGAAAGATTTTGATAACTGGTTTCTCCCACTGTTCACAGGAAGCAGCACTGCCTATGAGCATGTTGAAATTTATTCAGCTCCTGCAGCTTGGGAGAAGACTTCTGACCCACAATTCTTGAGGGGAAAACTGTAAATGCATCAGTGTTCGATGTTGGTTTATTTTTAATGACACTATCTGAAGATTTGCAGGGAAATATGTAACCTCTGGGGTGGTTTGATTTCTCACAGCCCTGGGAAGGGTCATTGAAAAAGGTCTATGACTTTGCCTGTAATTTTTGATACAATTCTTAGGACAGCAGTATACTAGAACTGGACGCTAGCACAAATTTTTCCAGCTAGCTCCAAAAACCAATCTTCTTTTTATTAGTAAAAATATGGCTCAATTCTGGCGTTGAAATAATTAAATTAATATTTATTATATTGTTTATCATTCATGAACGTGCTGCTAGCAGATCAGATCCTAGCAATTCGACAAAGCTGTAGAGCTCCTAGAAGCTGTAGAACCCACCAAAATCCCCAGGAGAAAAACATAAGCTCACTTTAGTTTTGACTATATTTGTGTTATATAATGTGTTATATGGATATAACAATTCACTCTACCAACGATGCACTACAATTCACGTTACTATGTTCACAGTATGATTTTTCTAGTTTTTTAAAATACAAAATTAGATTGAAGACAAAAATGTACTGATATTTTATGATAGTCCTTTTATTTCTGGGGTAGCTACACCATTTAATACCGTTTAATATTGTGCCTCATGAGCACTGATTATTTACTAACTTGTAGTGTGTTACGTCCATAGTGTGTTTAAATGATACCACTTTTATTTACCACATTTTAGATAGCATTTATTAGTTAAATTAATTTTTGTTTTAGCATTTATTAGCTGATTTTATTCCTTAAAATAATGTAATTCCAAAATTAATCATTGTTTTATAAAATACAGCTTTACTCATACATATCCCCAGTACTGACCTCCCTTCACTGACTACCAATAAAACATTGAATTGCTTTCATCAGACTCCATGACAAAGCTTCAGCTTATTTTTATTATGTCATCTTCTTTTAACTACTCTATTTTTCTTTACATACTCTTCAAATTTCTTTTTCTATTTATTTATGGATTTTCTCCTTTTTTTCTCCCATTTTAGCATAGTCTCCGACACATGCATCCTTGCGGACATCTTCTTTTCGCCCATGCTTTCTGCACACACACCTTGGTCTTCAAACCGGGGTCCTTACACAGACCCCACCCACTTATTTCAGTCGTTTTCCTACACAGCAGACATGGTTGTCAATTATCATCTGCTACAGGCACCCAGCTGGCGGGGGAAGAGGTATGTTAGCAGAATGTCCGGCTGCTCCATCTGGGTACCTATTGACTTCTTTTTCATCACTGTAGACTGTTCAAAATCCAATATGTCTTAATATGGTGCTTAGTAAGGTACCTTAAAATGTGCATTGTGCCTCTTCATCCCATTGGGTTGAATGGCTTGATGCTAGCTTTGCTTAGTAAGCCAAAACAATGTTACTGCTAAGTAGTGCATTTGAATAACCTGACCTGTAAGTTGATTACTTTTTTGAATCCTCTCTAGTGAGGCAGCTTCATATGTAGGCAGTAAGAGAGCAAGGTTGCTCTCTAGGGTTCCGAACACACCTTCTAAACAGACACACATATATACATTTTGTCATGGCTTTAAACAGATTTCACTAGTTGATCATAGCAAGGTATTGTTTGACCAAAATGAGCAGTGTGGTTTTATTCTATTCTTAATTCTTATTCTACTTTATATTAACTAAAATAAACTGATAATTTAGTGTTTCCTAATCTTACCTATTCTACACATGAAAATGATTGCACAGTATTAATATTATTATTTTATTGTGTCACTCAAAAATGCTAGCTTGCACAAACATTCCTCAATCATTGGCCTAACATGATCCTAAGGACTTCCTAGGACTTGCTGTCCACATATTAATGATATCATCATTTATGTTGACTCCCAGTGGATATTTATTTAAAAGTTGTGGAATGAACAGTAACAGTAGTTTTTTAACCCAACAATGATAAAGTTGCCTGTCCTTAAAACACAAGACAGATGTTCCTGATGCCACATCTATTGTAAAAACCATTAAAGACCACAGTAAAGTTAGTTTTCCATGAGCACATGCCAAGTCTTGGAGAGGATCCATTTTATCCCTTGTATCTCATCAGCTTAAAATAAAACATTGCTCTCACAGAGTTAATTTCCATTAAGTATTCAACAAACCATTCCTTGTTAGCTATAGACGTCTGTTTAGCTGTTACGGTACCAGGATATGAGATCCAGCGATGCAGACATTACTCTGTTTACATCTGCACTGCACACTTAAAACTGGATTTTAAGTGTGCATACTGACTCGGGGTCTCTGGTCCCGTCGAGACAGGAAAAATTGTTTTCTTTTCAGCTTTCCTGCAGTGTGAGAGAAAGAGGTTTGTGTTGGACCTCCACCAACGCCACAGTATGTCATTTTATTTCAAGTTGGGCAGAGAGTTGATTATTGTCTTTCGAAACAGCCTGGCTGACATGCCGCAACGTCAAATAAAATCTACCATGAAAGTGGAAACATCCAAAAGTAGCTGCTTCAGTTCACAGTTTCTTTTTCAGAGGACTATGATCACTCACTGCACCCCACTGCTACTACTGATGTTTAAAGGCCCGGTCACTTAAAGAGCGCTTGTAAAACTAGCCCTGTTGGACTATTGACTCTTCATGAGCTGTGAATTCTACATGTCATGTTTATTTTAGGGCCCCATTTTTCATGGGGCCCTACATGGTCGACACGTTTTTAACAATAGTGAGAGTGATAAAACACCCTAATATACTTACATTTAATTATAATTATAACCCCAAATCCAAAACATCAGGCAACATAGTATGGAAAATGCAACTAAAATAAAAACACAGTGTTCCTTAGATTTACTTTGAGTTTTATTTGACTGCAAACTGAAGCAACCTGAGATCTTTCATGTTCTGTCTGCTCAACTTCATTTCATCCTACATCCATTCCTCCATTTTAGGACTGCAACACATTCCAAAGCAAGTTTGGACAAGGGCAGAAGCGGTGGCGACTTCTGTGGGCTCGGAAGCATCTCGCATGGACCATTACGTAGTAGAAACATGCACCTAACCCCTAACTTCTACCTCAGTGCCGTTGCTAGGGCTGCAAAAAAATGCAGAGGACAAATTCCACAGTGTGTTCTAATATGTTGAATTCTAAAATGAGTCCAAGGCCAAACTGCCTACAAAGGACAAAGTGACAATCCTGAAAAAATATAAAGGGACCTTGTACAATGAGAGTTCCAAAATAAATATTATTGATTATTTGTAATGAATAATCATTGAAGCATTGGTTAAATGGTTAATTAAATAGCCTTGGTTTACAGTTCGACAGTTTAGCCATGGTATGTCCGGTCGGAAAGCCGGTAGCTGATTTCAGATCTGATTATCAGGAATTTCTCTGTACTTTTAAAAGAACACAGATGCACACAAAGCACTGCCTTTGGTACACATGTAGAAAAAAGAGCAACATAAGAAAACTATTTGTTGTAGCGTGCAAATAAGAACCACAGCAAGGTTTTGGCCAAGGTGTAGAGGTATGTAACTTCTTGCCCCCATGCAGACCTTTCATCACCTGGCTATTAAGTTTATGTAAGCTACTGGCAGGCGAAAATTACAAAACAGTTGGGTGCAAAGGTCTGGCACCACAACCAAGAGCTGCTAGTTTAAACCCCATGTCACATTGGTCAGATTGTTTTGGGATTTTCAGTGTTCATCATTTCATCAGAGGAAACACCTAATGTCACGCCGGCATGGTGTCTAAGTGGGTAGCTCTGTCAACTCAAACAAGAAGGTCCTAGGGTTGATCTCCAGGTTTGGCAGCCCATGTCCATGTGGGTTTCTTCTGGGAGCTCGGGTTTCCTCTCACATTTTAAAAACATGCAGTAAGGTTAATAAAACAGAGTTCCCCTGTTGGTGACTGGGTTTAGTGTGTGATTGCTTTGTGCCCACTGAAAACATGGGATAGGCTCCAGCAACCCCCCTCCCCAAAGACCCTGATTGGGGTAGAGGTTAATAAAGTGAGTTATTGTAGATTTTTGGATGTTCTAGTCTTCTAAAGATTACTTGAGATCTTGAATGCCTGGGTGGTTGTGCAATGTCTTCACTGTCCACACCCAATCCTGAGACCATGGTAAGCTGTTGTCAGAGTCAGAATTTCCCATCCCAATTAAAACCGAGCTGGGCTAATGATGGAGCTCAGAATGTCTGAAGTGAATTTTCCACATCTGTAATCATCCAGCTGATGTTTCCCTTCCAGGCCTGATGCATGTAGCCTGTCTTAAGATTAAAAGAGTGCATAAACGTTTAAGCAAACCGTGTGACTTGATGGTCCAGCTTTTTATTATTAAACATTAGATGACATTTTAGTATCCATTTAAACAGCTGTAATGAGTAAAGCATGTTTGGGGTTAAAAATGACATGGTCACAACTCTAATTCACTTTGGATGAAAAAAAAGTAAACAGACAGATAGACAGATAGACAGACAGATAGATAGATACTTTATTAATCCTTTGCAGGAAGTTTCATTGAGACAGCAGCTCACATCAACAAGTCAAGATGAGACAACTTTTTACCAACAGAAAACATTTACTGGTAGAAATAAGAAAATATTTAGAACAATTTTTAGAACACTTTTTCACCACCGTGCTTTACACAGCCACACATTTTAACCAATCCCTGCAGTGAAACACAAATACACACACATGAACACTAGGGGGCAGGGAGCAGCCGTAGCCACTGGGTCCGGGGACCAGTTAGGGGTTGGGTGCCTTGCTCAAGGGCATTTCAGTCGTAACCTGTTGGCTCTCGGAATCAAACCGGCCACCTTCTGATTACAAGACCAGTTCTCTAACGACCAGGCCACGGCTGCTGCTAATATAAGGAAATAAATAACGTATAAATATATGCACAGCACACAATAATGTATATATATTTATTATAAATTATTCAGAATAATTCAAATTCTAATAATACTGATATAGATTAACTTTTTTCATTTCATCAATTCAATGTTGAAATACTAAGTGCTCTATAATGTAATAAAAACACACTGTTAGATGTTGGGCATTTTGTAACCATGTCAGCCTCACAGGAATTAAAGCAGAACCAATAATGATAGCTCATTGTTCAAGAAAATCTTTGTGTTCCCTGGAGTCAATTCTGAGCCAGAGCAAAGTCCAGATCTCCAATAAGTGTCAGGCATGTTGTTCATCATGAGAGGCTCTTTGATTTTTGATTTTTTTTTTTTTGCATGTGCTGCTCTTAATGTCTCTGGGAAAAGGTTGAGGCTTGCAGAGATAACTGAAAATGGAATTCCATCAGCTAGAGGCTGTATTTCATATTCACTCCCGCCTGTCAGGGCAACCTGCTATAAATATGCATAAACGCAATGTTATACACTATGCCATTACAAAAGCAGCACTTATAAATCAAAGGGAGGAGGGGGTACTGAGCATTGCATTTACAAACCCAATATCGAGAAAAGTTGCATCAAACAATAAATTGTGTTTTTTCACCTTCATTTAACTGACAAAAGTACATAGTTAAGATTTCTAATGTTTTCACTGACCAACTTTACTGTGTAATGTAATTATAAACACATTTCCATCTTCGATGGATTGGCGCCCCGTCCAGGGAGTTAGCATGTGGCTTGCGCCAGTTGAAGAGCTAGGAAAGGCTCCTGCACCCCTACCTGACCCTGATAAGGATAAGTGGTTAAAAACACACTAAAAATACAATGGGACAACACCATGCATAAATACACTATAAATACAGTAGACAACATAAATCATTAAATATTTACATTGCATTAAGTCAGCAATGCTATTCTCTACATTTTTCTGTCAATTATGCCCACACCCCAACCAAAATTGACCAACCACATGCAGTAAATTCCCATTTTCCTTAGCACTAATAATAATAACTACTAATAATTTGTGGAACCCCCCTTAATTTCACTGAAATGGCAAATATCCTCTGCATTATTAAATATAATTAATGTATGATTAACAATATAATGTACAATTTCTAAATATTTTTTTTGTATTTGCACATAAAGTCCAGTTCACAAGTAAAGTCATTTCTGGACACACAGGCTGATAATTACCAATACACATGATATAGCAAGGGAAAAAAAGAATAAAAGAAGCAAAAATGCAAATTATGATTAATGGATGAGAGAGTCATTGAAAAAGATTGACTGTTTACGATTGTTCTTCAAGGTATGATATCAACAGTTTCCTAATTTACACATTTAAAAAATATATATTAACATAAATTCAGCTACATTTCGATATAAAACCAACGGTAGTGGAAAATCCATAAAGAAAATACCCCTGTGCTCTGGAGTTTGAATGTAGCTGTTATTCAATTCTTCGTGCTGTTGATTGGTGTTTTGGGGACATATTTGGACAGACAAATGTATACCACACACATATGTATCATGGGACAGCTCATTGCAGGAATAGAGTGCCTTTACTCATCAGACTGTATAATTAAATTCTTTTTTCACATATGTCAGCTTATTTGGAGGCAGGGGTCAAAGTGTCTTCAGGGTTAATGGCCTTTCTTAGGGACCCAAGAGTGACTGTATAGCAGAGTTGAGATGCGAACTCTTAACCTTCCCGTTGATAGTCCAAAGCTCTACCAACTGGGCTTCCACTGTCCCTGTAGACCAACTATGAAGCGTCTACACCCTTACACTCACGAACATGTCATAACTCATTTAGGCATGATGTATTTAATGCACAACGATTCTATGTTTAAAAAGGTTGTGCAGTGTGCAATAGGTAGAGTAAAACCTTATTTTGACAACACAGACTTATGTTACGGTGGGAAAGTATTGTTTAGTCTAGTTGAGAGTGTAGTCTAGTCTAAATGTAGCACACGATAACTTT
>JAYDZG010000022.1:10192124-10205326 GCA_034509265.1 Microcambeva bendego
CAGGGCAGACACACACACACACACACACACACACATTTACCGATGGGGCAATTTAGGATCTCCAATAAACTGAATGTTTTTTGGACTGTAGGAGAAACCAGAGCATCCAGATAAAACCTTACACAGAAAGGACCTGGACTGCCCCACCTGGAGTGCAAACCCAGTCTCTTCTTGCTGTGAGGTGGCCATGCTACCCACTGTTAATATACTGCAATCCCAAAAGTAAGCAAACCAATACAATTGTAATCCAAACTAAACACATCATGAAATGAAATAAATGTTAAACATTATATTTTGTAATAATTTAGTATGTTTAATCATTTATTATGTTTTAAAAGTGTTGCCTTAAATACCAGTGTACCAATTACTGTTTAGTAAAATTCTTCTTCAAAATTACTATTTGATATTGACAAAAACTGTGTTTTAAATTTTGTACTTTGTACTTACTTTTTATGCATATTTTTTAAGTTAAAGAACCTCTGTGCTCCTTAAAAAAACAATTTCCCTGTTCATCAAACTTCATGCTTGATGGACAAAATTGGATTTCTTCCCCCCTATCTGAGCTGCCACTTTAATTCCATCAAGGAAGACCTCTGCTGAGGCCCACTGAAACAAAAACTAAAAATACCTCAGTAAAGCCTCTCCAAAGGGAACCAACTCTTTTGCCCATTGAAAGGAAAAAAAAACTTTACAGGATTAAATAAAAAAATGTACCTGAGGGCAGAGTTCAGCTGAGTGCCATATATTCCATATATGGAATCAATTTGTTCTGAGATTTGTGGTTTGATTCTGCTACCAAACCATTTATCAAGTTCTGAATCTGTGAATATGTGAACATGTAAATGCTTTGTTAAGAGTAGTGCATTCTTGTATGTTTCAGATGTTTTAGGTGTTTAGTTAATGCTGGAATGATGTTTATTCTAGATCTTGAAATTGGTCACAAAAAAACTTTAGTGATTCAAATGAAGTTTGTCAAATACTTATTCATATACATTACTGTCAGTGAAAAACATCTTGTAATCCACCACCCTCTGGAGATCCTACCAACCATGATTGGTGAACTAAGTTACCTGTGACCTGACTGTCTAACTGAAAACCTGCCAATCCAATTCATTTTAGCTTACTGTGGCATAACGATTTATGAACTCACAAATTATCTTATATTGTTAGATCACTATGTGTCATGAGTAGCATGTTCAGCCAAAACTGGGTCAGTCATGTTAACCCGGTCGGACTGTCTTGTCAAACAATAAATACCTAGTAACGTTAAATAAATTGTAAAAAAAAAAAAACAATGATGACAGCGCTTCCTCAGAATTCAGCATTATACATTGGTGACAGCAAGGCTGTAGGCAGTCGGAGAGTAAAAATGACTTTGACCACCATCTTATCTGAATGGATCACACCAAGCTCCCCCCTTAAATTAGCACAACTGCAAGATAAAATTAACTTAACTGAGACAAATTTGTTTCACCTAAAATATTTTATTAGTGATAAAAATTTAGCTTAGTGGACTTCAAAAATGTGTGGCCCAATTGAGACCCGTTTCCCCTGGTTATACTAATTAAAAACCCCAATAACAAGCACAGGAGGCGAGATTCTGTCATTCTGCGGGAAATAAAAGCTGGCAAAGTTTGGCTGCTTGTTTTTGCTCGTGAGTATAATGAGGTGATGGAGGGGAGAGGTGTTTTTTACTAACACAGAGCAAGGCCCTCCTTTTCAACTACAACAGCCATATAATTCTTCTGTCAGGCAGGGGAGGAGAGATCCAGAAACAGAGGAGGGAGGCCTTGGCCTGAGCTATGGTCCTGATGAATGAAGGGTAAAGCGGCAATGAGGCTGCAATGAATGTCAGCAATTGGGTTTAAGACAGAGCTCTGGCAGCGATGCTGCAGCAAATAGGCATCAGTGGGTGGTGAGTGTGGTTTTTGTTGGAGGTTTTTATGTGGTTAGGGTATCACTTCTCTCGAACCTAAGAGCTTAACCTTTAACAAATGAGCCATTTTTGATTGATTGATATGGTCATAGAAAGCATGAACAGCAGTGAAAAGGAACTGGGATGTTAAATTGAAAATACTAGCTAAATAATTTGAAAAACTAAATTTAAAAGACTAAACAGTAAATAAAGCTTGCTAACTAATTAGCAAAAATAAACTAGCTTAGACTAAAATGCTAAAAACTACAATAATTAACTAAAACTTAAACTAACTGTACAAATGCGGGAACATTGAATGACTGATTTGCATATTGTGATGCGTCAACATACTTTAGTACCTTGACACGTCATCTGCACCATAGCAGAGTAGAACCTGTAGAGCCAGAATTTAACCCAATTTTAAACGTTATAATTGTGTGTGTGTGTGTGTGTGTGTGTGTGTGTGTGTGTGTGTGTGTGTGTGTGTGTGTGTGTGTGTTTATTCCACAAGATTCCACACTTATTTTTTAAATAGTTGTTCTCGTTGGGCTGAAACCCATTCCCCCAATCCTAAGACATAGGAGTTTCATTCAATACCCTTAACATACCTGCCAATTTGTTTATTAACATTATTTTATTGAGGATTTATTATTATAAATCTCATGCAGATTTTGTTTACCAGTAACAAAAACCTGCTCCTGAAATAATGGTACATTTGGTAAAGATGGACTCCAAAGAAACAAACAAAAATGAATTAATGAATACAAATCTATTTAAAATATCAAACTTACATTGACCAACTCAACTTCATACCAGATAAACAGAGCAGGCTGTGTAATCAAGACCACAATTGAACTAAACCTATGTGAACCCTCACAGTTACAAGCACAGAAAAGCTCACTCTGACCCTTCACTTTCCTTTGAGTTCTTTTACCAACATTGAATTCTACAGCCGATGTGAATAAAAAAAAAGCCTTCACCACACTGGACAGAGAAAAGGAGGTTCCTCTTGAAACAAGAATAAGAAAAGCTGGGAGGAATGAAGCAAAAACTGAAGAAAGGAGATGGAAAACAAAAAGCTGCTGACACCGAACATAACTTAATTTCCAAGGCAGCTGGGAGGTGCAGCTTGATGTGGAAGGCCATTCGGACTTCAATGACTCCCTTGACCCTGAAGGGCAATCCATTCTGCACTCGGCTTGGCAGGATAAGCCTGGCAAGCCATTTAAAGGACATACAGATGAGTTAGCATGAGGTGTTAACAGACAACTGTAGACAAGTCATTAAAAAAATAATAAAAAATCCAGGTTAACTTCAAAATCTTACAGTTGACTCCAAGTCATGGGAATGCAAATGGAAGTAGACCAGAACCAGGTCTTTATTTTAAATACAGCTGTTAAAGTGTTTGCACCTCAAGTTTTTTAATGGCAGTTTTTCAAGCATTCTTTTTATTTTGCTTTTACTAAATTTAATTTTGTTCTTGATCACTGTCCGAAAAGTCTATGATTTTTTTATCTGTTTAGTTTTTATTATGGGTCCTCAATATCCACACAACAGCCCAAGACACATCAGTAATGTAATGTAATTTACAGTTGTAGACATATGCTATGTTTACACTACATGACAAGTTGTTTCAAGCATAAAAGCAAATAAAAAGAATAAAAAAATAAATTTGTATTAGTGGACTGGCAACACGAACAGCGGGGATTGTTATGTAGTGAGTTGGAGGCTAATACATTTTTGCAATGCAACAAGAATGATATGGTTAAAAAAATACTGTGTGTGTGTGATTATGTATTCTTATGGAAACTATATTATGTCCCTGTCCCACCTTTTAAAAACTCCTTTCCTGTATTTCTCACCATGAATCTTGGGCTTTCATTGGCTATAGTATGACACGACACTCACTGCCAGTCTTCCAATTGATATTCATATATTTATTATATTTAGCATGCTGGATATCTCAATGCAGGCAGCAAGTAACTGAGCAGTTCACGCATAGCGAATCCCGAATTGCCTCCGAGTCGTCAAATCGTGTAGAGTGAACTTGGCATTTAAGACCTCAGTCGATGGGACTAACACCACAGCAAGAAGGGCCTGGGTTTAATCCCCCAGCTGGGTGACATGTTCTATTTTTATCCTCTGGTTTTCTCACATAAACCCAGAGTCATGCAGTCAGGTTAACTGGAGCTACTAAAATTGCCCTAAGTGTGAATGTGGGGGTATGCATGTGCACTGTGATGGACTAGTGACCTGTCCGGGGTGTTTCACCCAATTAATCAGGCCCACCACAGCCGTGATCAGGACAAAGCAGTTGTAAAACAAACATTTAATTAAATAAATGGAAGGTTGTGATTGATTTATCAGTGTCTTTAAAAATAAGCCTTATATATAATTTCACTTTTTTCAATTTTATCTATCTATGATATTCTATTTATTTCATTTATAAAACTTCTTGTTTTTCTTTTTTCTAAATGTGATTCTTGAGCTGAAGTTACATTAGGTGATTTCTGAATATATGTTGTTCCTGGCAATTTCAGGTCATCCTGCGATTTAACAAGTGACTGCTGACCTCACTGATCTTACTTAGTCATTAGTCAGGAAAATTTTCACATTCAATTATGTGCTTTACCACTAGTACAATTGTTTACTACTTGTACTGTTAAACCTTTAAAATGTTATAGACCATGAGCAATTTGCAGTAATACTTTTTACAACTTTATTTATAATTGTTAAAATTTTACTCCCTCAAAATATTGTTTAATAAAATTATTTAGTTGCTCATTGTCAAAAATACAATACAAAAAAATACATAAATTTTCTTTTACTCGTTGCAATAAAACATCCTTAAAAGTTTCAAGTCCAAAGCTGAGGTAATTAAATTAATGCTTGGCCGTTGAAATGTAAATTCTTTAAATATTTCAAGTACAAGAGCTATTTGTCAAAGTGTAACGCCACGTGGCAGTTTGTACAAAAGTATCATTTATCACTCCTTCATTACTCATTTCACTAACAGTTACTCCAGAAGAGCATCAGAGCTTCTTGCAGAGATGCGGCTCACATCTGAAGGAGCAACTTTTGAACTCGCAGAAGGTGGTTTTAAAAGGTTTTATAGCCCTCGCTATTGCAGCTCTTCAGTCAAGACGGCACTCGACTTACAAAACGGGATAACACTGAATGATTAACTAAGTACAAAATCAATTCAGCACAATAAAAACGGAGAACAAGAGAAAGGGTTCTTGTTGAGGGGGGAGGAGAACTCCTTGAAGAGAATAAATAATGAGTCCCAAGCTGAGAAGTTGTTAAGAGTTAATAGTCTCAGAGAAACTCAATGGGGGCTGGGGCTCTCACTCTATTAAGCCGACCCCCAGGGCCATGGGCCAAATTGCGCCCAGTTGTTGTCCCGAAAGAATTCATCCTTCAGACATTCAGTTTCTCCCATTATGTTGTTCCTTTTCATGGGTGAGGACATGCAGGAGTACTCAGGGTCTGAAAGAATCGGTACAGGGTAAGAAGCTCAGAGAGGATGGTTATAAATATGTTGGTGCGCAAACTTTAACTGGCTACGTGAAGCAAATAAAAATTATCTTTCAGAATAATTAATTAACTCTGCTAAGGTATGCCTTATGTAGTGACACAATATTCAATCGGCATTGAGATTTGTTTCCCATGAGGTTTTTTAGTATGAATGCTGCTGGTTTCGGCCATACCTCAGATGTCCGAAATCTTATCAAGAAAAAAATTATCATAAATTAAACTTCACTTTAAATATTATTTAATTCCACATTCAATCGTCACTTTGGTCAGCATTTGGCTTGAGCGGTGGGGTTAAAATGTCATCAAATCATCATCATCATATAAAATAACAGTCAAATCCACTCTAAAAGCATCCATGTGTAGCTGTGTTAAAGAAGAGTTTCTTCACGGTTTCACTTCATTGTGTACTGTGATCCGTCTGTCTGTCCATCCACCGTCTATACTGCCTAAATATATTGATTCAATTACTGTACCATGTACATTAAACCAAATACATGCTTCAGTAAGCTCTATTTGTATCCATCTGTTCATGGAACCATCCATCATGCCATCCAACTATGTGTATTGTGCATAGTTCTACATAAATATAAACAATATGTAGGTCCATAGTTTACTATTTACTATTTAATTTTACTGATTGTATACATTTTATGAATTTAATTTTAAGAACAAGTGACTGTTGACCTCTCTTATCTTCCCTGTCATTAGTCTGTAAGTGATTTTTTTCACACTATTTGTGTAATATTGTTATTATTGTTATTATTATTTTCCAGTTCTGAGGTCAAACAGTTCTCAGTGAAGTTCTCTAAAGAGACATTAGTGTGAAGCTCTGCTCCTAAACACAAAAGAGGTGTCATTACTAGCCAGTGTTATTGCCTTGTTAAGTGTTAACTGAACCATCAAGACTCAAATAACAGTAGTAGCAGTTTGTAGCAAATGTTCAGGACCCTTTCCACAAAGTTCTTTATTAGCTTACAACAGTCCATTGTATATGATTCTTAAATTCCCTGTGGTTATTTGTTGCATAATGGGCCTTATTGTGCATTTCATCTAACTTTCATCTTTGCTACAAGAAGCTTCAAATTTGTTTGTAGAAACACAAAACACTTTTTTACACCAGTTGTTAGGTTGGCTGTACACCAGTGATTGTTTGTAGTCCATAAAATTTACTTAATAATTATTAATTTTACTTTCACTTAACACTTTTTAGGAGACAAATTCCCAGGAACATATGATTTTTCCAAACAAAATCTACCCATCCATTGTACGACATAATACATGAAGTCACAGTCACACTTGCATGTCAAATGCACTGGACACAGGAGCAATGGAGCAAAGAAACATGTTCTGTGTAGTGATGAATCACGCGTCTCTGTCTGATAGTCTGATTGACTAGTCAGGGTTGAGCATATGCCGTAAGAATGTTACATGTCTGATTGCACAGTCTGCAAAGTCCGGTGGAGGATGAATAAGGCTGTGGTGTTGTTTTTCCGGGGCTGGCCGAGGCCTCCTTTATATCCAGCATGGGTAAATCATAATGCCTTAGTGTATTGATATTTTTTTTCAACTGTATGCCTCTAACAGTTTTGGAAGGCATGTGTTCCAGCATGACTTTGCCCTAGTAAATAAAGAAAAGTCCACAAAAGCTGGGTTTGTAGCTTAACTGACCTATGTGATAAAATGGCCAATGCAAGTCAGACTCTTTCATCCAACCCTGTCACTGCCATCTCACAGATGCTCTTTTGGAAAGCTTTTCCAAAAATTTCCTTCGGGATCAATAAAGTGTCTGTCTGTCTATCTGTCTATCCATCCATCCATCCATCCATCCATCTATCTTTTCCGTAGCTGGAGTGGAATATGTTATAGCTGCCAAGAGGGCTGCAAAGCCATAATAATACAGATGGATTTAGAATCAGGTGTCAAAAAAGCTTCTGTAAGTGTAATGTACGACACAGTGTAATAACTCCCAGCATTCCTAACAAAATATAAAATTATATATGCAAGAGAAACCAGAAGTATTAAATCCCTCTTGGCCTGTAAGCATTCCCAATTCCAATTTGTCCACCTTTTTTCTTCATTGGCCTTCAGGGTCCAAAATAACACCCTATTTGTGCTCTAATTTCACATTCCTCTAAGGCAGGTCTTGTTGGAAAAGACATTGTTTTGACTCTAGCCCCTATTGTGCACCTTTCCATCCCCCACTTTTTTTAATTCTTCTTCATCAAAGAGTCTTTCCCGTAGATGTACATGGCTGCAGCTGGCCAAGTGCTTTCCTGCATTTATTTATTCCTTCTTTTATCTTCCTTGAATGGAAATTAATAATATAGATCATTGTTCTGAAAGTGGAATGAGTTTTATTGGTGGTGTGAGGAGCATTCACAGCAGATGCACATCAGATAAACTTCGTAATTTCAACCATGTAATAAAATAAAGGAAATTGCAAAATCTTGTTACGCCAAAATGAACAATGCCAGCTCTGATGAATCAATCCTTTGTGGTAAGACTGATAATTATACACCTGCACCAATGCAATATCTGATTTTATGCAACACGGACTGAACTACTAATAGCAAAAATACAACTCCATTTACATCTGTAATTTATTTTAATTTGACATTTTAGACTGAAAAAAACAGGTCCACTATCCTTTAACTCTAATATTTAACCCTAAACTGATTAGCTGGTTGGTTATGTAGGTAGGTAGGATTTATTGATCCCGAAGGAAATCAAAGAATGTCCCGTAAAGAATGCCTTTTTACATGTGCACATGTATCACATGCTGCTCAATAAACTGTGATCGCCGTTATGCAGATTGGCACCAGCAAACTGAATAAGTCAAATGGATGATTGACAAAATGTTTCTCTACACCAAACCTGTTTCCACATGAACTGATTCAACTTTGAGGATTTACACTTTAACAGTACAACAAAATACTTTCCAGTTGGTTGGAAGCTGGTGTCAGATCACTCCCTGGAGCAGACAGTTTTAAAAGTTTTGCTCAAGGGCCCAACATCGGCTGCATAGCAGAGCTGGGATATCAATCTTTCGATGATAGGCCAACGCTGAACCTGGCTACCACTTTTCCTAAAATTCAAAAATAAAAATGATCATGTTTGGTTCATATCTCATAAATGCAGTGGTGCACCGAGCCAAGCTGCCCACAAATTGTTAATTGGGTTAAAAAAATAATTGTCCAAGTTCTCTTGGTGAAGCACGTGTATGTGATTCATGTTCCACCAGCAGACCCACAACTTGAGAACCCCTGTTCTTTAATCATGATGTCATGCCATAAGAGGACAGGAAGCAAGAGGCTACCAGGAAGCTACTGGGAAGTTGCAGACGTCTAACAATTTGAAATTTTAGTCACCCTCAAGGAGGGAGTAGGAAATACACTACAAGCTCATGTTTTACAGCTTAAGGGCTCGGTAAAGGGAGTTTTTAGTCATTTTTAAAGACAGCAACAGACTTCTGTGTGAGACTTAGAAGAGCCTTGACTTGCCTTCCTCGCATCCTGGGTGGAAGATTGAGTCAAGCGGTGTTGGATTAGACTCCGAAGGTATCTTGGAGCTAGTCCATTTTTAGCTTTGTAGGCGAAGCTAAGTAGGCAGTTTGTTTAGCTTTGGGTATGTTTTAATCTTAAACAGATTTTATTTCAATTACATTGCAATGTCATATTGTGTTTATGTTAATGTTTTCTGACATTTTAGTTAAAGGTCTGCCGTCTAGATAAGATCAGTAAATAGAGATGTTCACCCTGCGCTTGTTTGTGGTTTTTCCATTTATCTTGGTAGCCCTGCATGGCCCTATCAGGTAAGCTAAGTGGGCGCCCTTATAATGTGTTGGCAAAAGGGGGAAAACGCATGGGGGAGGTTAAAAAAGGAGGGGGAAACAGCTGTTCCTTTTACAGAAACTTTTTTAACCTCCATCACTTTGCTCAGACGAGTCCAAAGTTAAAAGGGCCCCGCTGCCTTGGAGATGACTCTTGACCCTTTTCCCTCCCCCACATGTGCACTCCTTCTCAGTTTCTCTGTCCTGGATAGGTATTGGTTTACAGACTCAGCCCGGGCTTTCAAGAACCAGATCTGCGGGCAAAAGCTCTCAGTTCTTCATTATAGCACACTGATGAAGGATGGCGCAGGAATCCGGTGCAATCACTCGGTTGATAACCTTCCTCAACGCACCTGATGAACGATTGGTCGGAAGACGAGGAATTTTAATCAAGGATTCTTGACATTCAGTTTGGGTTTCTATAATGGGGCATAGACTCTAAGCCAGGTGTGTGCATGAGTGTGTGTGTGTGTGTGTCATATCCTTGAATACTGGCAGTCTGTGCCAGTATGGTTTTATTAGACTGAATCAAGTTACCCACAGTCTAAACTGAAGTAAAGCCCTAACTATAGCAGATGTTGAATTTTTGTAACTGATGTTATCATTGTGAACTACAGTATGCCAAGAAAGTCATGGGAAAGAAATTAATTAGCTAATGATCAACAAATTATATAAAAATAAGACATACATTTCTAAAATGTGCTTTACACCTGTAGCTGGGTTACATCATAGGTCTATAACAAGTCTAACAAGTGTGGTGGGCTGCATGAATACATTAGTTTTATTAAAGCTCTGGATTGCTAAATAAAGTCTGCAGAAAAAAATACTTGCAAGAACACCTGAACATTATAACAGCCGATGGAATTTAAAAGAAATTACCCCTTTTCTCTGCTAAAAAAGGAAGCTTTATGTTAACCATGTCCAGAAACGGCATCAACTTCTCTGGTCTTGGAGGCATCTATGATGGACCACCACATAGAGTTTTGAGGTCTGACTTAAAAAAAAAAATGGACGCCATGTGCTCTGTAAAACAGACAAAAAAGATCATCTAGACATTTATCAGCAATAAAGTCTAAAAACCTGGGGTTGTCATGGTTTGGGGTGTCAGGGCCCTAGGCAAATGTCCTTAAACTCCTGTGATGGCAAAACCAGATATCTAAGATATCTCAGGTTCATACTGTCAGCAATGAAATAGAGGACAAAGTCAGTGTAAGAAATGTTTATTATTTGCATTTTCTGTACGATCTTATTTTTTTCTGATTTGGTGAGATAAAATAATACAAATATCTTGTTTGTGTGTGCATTGTCATTTAATATGCCCAATTAGTTTGTCTAGCAATAAAACTAGAATTTATGGATAATCTTGATTTATGAGGTCGGTATATAAGGTCGTTTTATTGGTTTGACACCAACTAATTATTAGAACTAATGGAATATCGACTAGCACATGTCTTTGTCAAATCAGCTAAACAAATGAATAATTGTAGTGCATGTTTTATTTTAGCCTGATTATTAGTATCTCTATCTGCTTTTTGAGAAATTATGTCATTGAGCAAAACCTGCAATTATGAACTGAAAAGGCAAGTGTGCAGACTTTGGAAGGTTTTGATTAAAGCCAGGTGGCAGGACCAGTGATCTGGACATTACTGTGGTAAGAATAATCCCAGCATTGTGTTACATTTTAACAGTAACTACACTGTCATTCGTGACGGTTTATCATTAGATGGCTTGTGTTTTTAAACAGTGTATGTTTTGCTCTGTATTTATGTGTCTTTACACACATGGGTTTTAAAATCACGTTTCCAATTAAACTGACATCTACAACTCAACAGTTACATTTGTAATTTGGATCTACAGATTGAAGCATTGGAAATATAACAAATTTTGAGGTTAGGTTGGGGTATCTGATTTCAAACGGGTGATTATAGCCTGTGGGGATAAGGAAATCATCATCACTCTAACAAACTAATTACAGTGTTCGTTCTTCAGAGCCCATTTAAGAAGGAGAAGGTCTGTAAATCGTTTTGATATGGCGCGTGCACTTGTTTCTTTGTGGGAAAAACCACAATGTACATTCAGCTGTCTTTGGTTATTTGTTCTGTGGTCTGGGCAGGGAATGGCATGCCCATGGAAATCCTCAAGACGGAAGAAAAAAGTTTAGCTGTCATTCGTTACTATGTAAGTCGAAGAACAGATATGGGTACCATTTCATTGGAGATGTCACTTTTTCTATTTTAAACTGGACCCGAAACAGCTGGAAATGGACTAAATACTTTAAACAGACTATTGTACATTCCAATGTTTTGTGTTTGTTCAATAGAGCTAAACCTCATGTTCTTGGTTTATTTTGGTTCATTAAGTACAACATTTTAGCAGAACAGTGGAAGCATGTCTGGTGCACAAAAAGTTCGCCATGGCTTTTGGTTTTCACTGACCTGTGGTATGCCCAAGCAGTGTGTTAGGACAGAATCTCCTGCTTCTGGCAGAGTCTGACTGACTTCTAGGGCCGTGTAGGGAATTATTAAAGTTAAGCTTCATTATGTTCCAAGATGTCATTTTTATTTCAACCTGTGGGTAATTTTTAAATCATGTGGACTTAGCAATGTGTGAAGGTAGGCTTTAAATCTCTCCAATTTATGGATATAATAGGACATTACTTTCTCCAGATCTTATGAATCTTATGCTTGGAATGCTTACATGGAAACTGGACCATGTCAGCAGAGGTGAAAGGAGTACTAAAATATTTGATGAATTTAAACTTAAGTATGAATACAGTTACTAGTCTAAAAATCTATTCAAGTAAAATGTTTAAAATATAAATGCAAGTTAATATAAATCTCACAGTAATTGTTTTTTTTATTAAAAGTAAAGTGGCTGATGACCCCCACCCCAAGGTAGGTAAACAAATATTTAATTTTAGTGTATTAATTAAATTTACTAATAAATTGTTTTAACATAATGAATGTAACAATCATTAAATCATAAAAAGTAATTTGTAATATGAAATGTATATTTCTGTTGTGTATGTGCTGTGTACATTTGCATCTTGTCTAGTTTTGCCTGAAAACCACAGTATTCTGGCAACCCTGTAATCACTGCAGCAGTTTACCAGATGCAATTGTTTAAAAACATTTTATTTACTCAGCAATGGATACAATTTAAAATGTAGCGAATTAAAATTCTAGGTACAAAACAAGTAAAAGTTACAGGTTGTAAAATATATTTTAAAAAGTACAAGTACACAAAAAAACCGACTCAGTTACAATAACGCAAGTATTTGTAATTGGTTTCTTTTCACATCTGCATTCCAGTCATCAATCTCAATCGTTCATGTGATCTGGCAGTGACTGTGTGAAGAAACCAGAGCTCCCAGATGAAACCCACACAGAACCTGGAAGAACATGCAACAAATACATGAGAAAATTATTAAAATGATGAAAATGAATTGAAATTTTAATTCCAAGGCCGCACGCTGAAGCTGAATGCTTGTAACCTTTTATCTCTCAGATGGCATTGCATCAAGAACATCAACATGTGATATAACCTCATGATCAAGAGCAAACTAACTTTGGTAAACCTTTGTCTAACACTAAAAAACAGAGTTACATGCACAAATGCCACTTTAAACTTTACAGTGCAAAAATAAACCTTGTAAAATGTATGTAACCAAGTCCAGAAAGGCGTCTACTTCTCTGGATTCTGAGGCATCTAAGATGAACCATCACACAGTGGAAACATGAATTGTGGTCAGATGAATCAGCATTCCCGGAGTGTGCTCTGGACCAAAGACGAATAGGACCATCCAGACTGTTATCAGTAACAAGTCCAAAAATCCAGGGTCTGTCATGGTATGGGACTGTCCCCGTCATTCCTGGCCAGTCCCCAAAAGAGAATGTGTGAAGAGACAACAACACCGTACTT
>JAYDZG010000022.1:10285414-10311198 GCA_034509265.1 Microcambeva bendego
AGGAGATAGATATATGTGGATGAATAACCATGGCAATCAAAGTATCAAATATTCATTTATACTTTGCATTACAAACCATATTTGAGTGTCCCTGAATCAGTCATACTGCTTTGATTCCAAGTGAAATTAAGCAACCTTTACGGATGAGCAGCAGTTAAGATCAGAGTGAAATGGGAAACAAGCAGCTTAAATTTAAAGAATTAAGACATTGACTGCCTTGAAAGTAACCTACCTCAGCCCTGCCACCATTGTCTCCAGCACCTTTGTTTTTCTTTTTGCTTCCATCTTTACCAGCATTAACCTGAGAAGAGACATAAGGAATTGATTCGACATTTGAATTTGTCCATCAGCATGCCACTCATCAGTTTAGTAAATTGAATCAGTATTAAGGAGAAACTGCTCACATACTTACAGACCATATCAAGATCCTCACTCTACCACATACAAAATGCTTACTAGAATAATTATATACCTACTAAACCATATTGGTGTCTTTTGTAGTCGAGTATTCGTGACTACATCTGTAAATATTTACAGTTTATCAGCCACACTCAATCAAAAGAAAATGACAACCATGGGGCCCACACAGACCAAAAATGTCCGCAGAGCAATAATAATTCTTTGCAAAACACTTACACTGGTGGCATGGATTCAACAAGGAGTAGGAAACATTTCTTTTAAATGTTCTGTGCTGCCATGATTGCATCACACCACATCTGAGAAAGTTCCATTCTTTTAAATCCAAATATTACTACTGGATTTAGATAGAATGGGATGCATTTATCAAGGACCTAACAGTGGCTGCATAGCAGAGCCTGGATTTGAACCGCCAATCTTCTGGTTAATAGCCCAAAACTCTACTCAACGTAGTCAAACATTCTTCTTTTTAACTAACATGACTGAAACCTGATGTGGTCTGCTGTTCTAGTCACCAGTTCCATCACCAGTATAAGTTAAGTGAATTACTACAGCCCTCATGTCTCAAACCAGACTGACATTTCTCCATTCCAACTGTAGAGTTATATTTAGTAAACAGCATTAGCTTGTATCATTTTGAGTTCAGCCAGCACCGTAAGCATTAATAACGGATGGTTTATTATAACTATTATAACATTTGTTGTAAATCATAATCTTAAGCAATTAGAAACAAATTATATAAAGAAAATAAAACAAAATGTTCGTCTCCTGGACACATTTTGAACTAATTTTACTACTTATTATAACTGACATTTTTGTTTCTACATTCATAGAACATTATGATCATTTCTACTGTTGCAAATAATAATTTGTTAAATAAATTGTTAGTAGAACACCAAAGTAAACTGTGATAAGGATTTGCCTTATTATTATGTCTAATGTTTTTAAAAGTGCATGATGGTCATCCGGATAGGGGGAGCGGTATCAAAACGAAAGGGAAACTAAAATCAACGCCACCATTTCCCATCTTAAGACTGATATTAATTTATTTCAGCAACATTTCTTTTTATAATTTAAATAGAACAGTTTACTGATAGTCACTTTTAAAACAGCATGAGTAAAAAATGTAAATTATTTTAAACGCTTATAGTTGTATAGTTTTTGTGCATTAGCATTTACTTCTGTTACTAAAACGCATTAATATTATTCTGATTATCATCATTATTATCTATAATGAGACATGGCTTACTTTTGATAAAATTAATAAATAAATAAAAAACGAAGCAAAACCAAAACTAACATTTTTTTGCTGTTCTTCTTACAGTCCACACGTTCATAGTTTAATTCTGATATCACTTACTTAATAAGTTATATAATATTCTAATGACTGGTACGATATTCACTAGAACACAGTATGGACTTAGTGCTGCACAATCACATGTCAAACTCTTTATGAAAAGCTGTGTAAAAGTGAGAATTATTATTAGATTCTTGCATTACTACTATAAAAACTATCTCTGTTTTCTGAATGGTGAGCATTTAATTATAACTGAGTAGAGTTGACTGACAGGTAACATGCTGTTAAATAAAGCGTGTAGAGTAGCAGGCTAGCTAGAAGGCTAACTACAGTGTTTCATACATTTTATTTTATTTTTTAGAATTACCTTCTTTCCTTCGTTCACTTGCAGTTCTTTCATCTGTTCGGAAACAGCCTCGTCTGTCATTCTGAAATGATAATGAACTGAATAAAACAAATGTGTTGAACTTTAGCTAGCACTCCAGCCCCCTTCACTGGTACTGATGTAAAGCTACGTCTCCCGGATATAGCGCCAACACAATACCAATGCTGATGCAACATTACGGTAATAGGCGGGTCTTGGTTTGACTGACAGCCTTTATAGCCACTCGTAATAGAGTATTGCAAACGTATTGTAGGCGGGCTCTAGTGTAACCTGACAGCAGCTTACACCAATGACTGAGCTTGACACTGCCTCACACTGAAATTGCAGTAAGATGTTACAACATTCTCAGGTATTACAAAGAGTCACTTTTTTTCAAAAACGAAAACACACTACTTCTACAAGTTTAAGTAAAAGATGCCACTGAGTCAAAAGTTTGCATAAACTTGAAGATATTTAATGCCCAAGGCTGGCATGAAGTGGGGGCTGGAGTAGGCCTTTTAGGCATTGCCGCCAAGATTTTCTCACTGTGATCCCTGTTGTTTTGTTGTCCAGTGAAAACTTTTTTGCTCATATTATAACAAAAAAACTTTTTCTAGAATGAAAAACTAGCACTAGTGTGTGTGGAACATTTAATCCATTTACGTATTAAACCTCATTTCAGAATAAGGGGCCAGATGATGCCAGTTTTACTGTCTTGGAATGTCGACTGTATAACTGAAACACAAACTGATCTTTAATGTATTAATTTGTATGTTTTATTTAGGTACAAATTCTAAAGCTGGGCCAAATACACCGAATCCAACACAATGAAGTGAACTTTAATATCACTTTTTAAATCCCATTTTTTTAAATGGAAAAAGTTTAAAATACATTAAAAGTTAAATGGTATAATGTAATCTAATAATTTTCTTCCTTTTTTTAGAAATAAGACAGGGCCACTTAAGATTTTACTTTACAACAGATTCTTAGTCAAATTAATAATCAGCTGATGCAATTCTGCTTGGGTATGACTACAAAATCCAGGATGTCATTGCTTGCTAGAAGTGAGTCAACAGTTTTGCAATGATAATAAGAGTGAAAGTAAATCTGATGAGGTTTATAATAAAATTTTATGACAGTCACAACCTAAATATTTGCCTATCCAAGGATCCAAAGGGTCATGATAGTTTAAAAGCCAGGGTCTGTCATGATAAATGGAGCCATTTGTGACCAAAACACTGTATGTAACTTAAGGGCTTTATTAGGGTCATCCATGCTTATTCACACATAATGTATGTACTGTGTGCCCATTTAGGCCAAAGAGCATTTGTATGGCTGGGTACTGACAGGTGGTTGAGGTCTTAGGCTTTGATTCTGCACAGGGACACAGTTATGTTGATAAAGGAAATACTTGCTGTGTGAAACATTTTTCTGAGCAAAGATGTTAAACTCCAAACTATATTAAGAGTTTTGTGTTGGAAGGAGAACTTTGAGGAACTCCTAAACCAGAGAGAAATGTCTCCTGGATAAGTGGTAGGGTCAGAGGATTCTGGGGTATCTAATTATATGTCCTTGCCCAAAGCTTAATAGGTTATTGGATAATTTTGCTGTAGCACAAGGCCCTAGTTCTACTAGTATGTCTAAATGCCCTCAATGTTAACATGTATCTACAATACTGAATTAGCGCCTTTGGTCTGACAAACTGGGGTTGTGATTCCACTTAACAGAACCAAGGAGTCTGTGCCAGATATCAGGTAAATACACTACTCAAAGTTAAACGTTTAATAATCTAATTCAATAAATTCTCAAACCTAAATGATTAAAATGGAAAAGTTTGGGAGCTTTGTACCGCTCAAAAGTCCTAAGATCATCTGTACAAACAACTATGCATAAGGTGTGTTGTAGTAGTTTATCAAAACATTTTATATTTATACAATTATATAATAATTGGGGTGACATGGTGGCCTCACAGCAAGAAGGTCCTGGGTTTGATCTCCAGGTGGGGTGGTGCAGGTTCTCTGTGTGGGGTGTTTGCATGTTCTCCCTGTGTCTGCGTGGGTTTACTCCAGGTGCTCCAGTTTCTGTCCACTGTCCCAAAACATGCAGTCAGTTTCACTGGAGACACTGCATTGCCCTAAAGATTAATGGGTGTTTGTATGTGTGTCTGCCCTGAGATGGACTGGCGCCCCGTACAGGTTGTTACTGTGTGCCTTGCAGCCACTAAAAAGCTGAGATAGACTCCAGCAGCTTCCACGACCCTGATTGGATAAGTGTTTGGGTGACTAAGTGTAACAACTGATTTACTGCAGTTGTTTTAAAGGATGCCTTGTCTGTTTTGCTTGTTTGACTTGTTTCTCATAAATAACTTCATGGGACAATGCATTGTTTTCAATTTTAGGCTTTACACAACCTTTTCTGCTTTTAAAAATAAATAATTTGGCTGTTCCCCTTCAGAGCAACTGTGAAATTTAACATTGCTTATCTATAAAATTCAGGTGATGAATGCTCATACCAAGGACTTTTCAATGTTCAATGACTTTATTCAGAATGCTGGGTTTCAATACCAACTTGAATAGCCTTAAATATCTCCAGGGTGACAAAATGCCCCTAGGAAAAAAAAGAGTTTAAATAGCCTGAATCTGTTTTTGTTTGTTTAATTCTGCCCATTTAAACCACTTAGGATGAGATTAGCTTTAACAGGTGACGCAGGCAAGTTTCCGGTGGGGCCAGAGAGCTTTTCAAAACTGCCAGACTCAAAGGACAGGCTAATGGCTTATGCAAATCAACACTGAGCTCTGTGGCAATTTATTCAATAGAAATCATATGGGCCACAACCTCACTCTAGCCTTTACAGAAAGGGATTATCTAGGCAAGAAAATAAAAAAGGATGGATAAAACTAACAAATTATGTTTGGGGATTATCTTCTTGCATGATATCCTTATGCTAATTGCACAAATGCTTGGTGTACCAGTTTTTAAATTGATTCCTAAGGTCTGACACTTCAACGGTTTTTATGCATAAAAATAAATTGGGAGAAAAGCAACTTTGAAGTGACCCTGAAGTAACTCTTTTCTGCTAAAATAAATGGCAAGGGAACTTGGTAGATTTTCTTAAAAGTACTCCCCCCCTCCCAAAAGGAACAACGCAAACGCACGCACACACACACACACGCAAAGACCATCCGGGGGTCTTGCTCCTTTTCTGTGTGGAGTTTCGTGTTCTCCTCATGTCTGTGTGTTTCCTCAGGCAGCTCTAATTTCCTCACACAGTCCAAAGACCTGCAAGTAGATGCTGAGATATCGAACTATCTATCCAGTAATTACCTGTCATGTATGTGTGAAAACAGAAACAGATAAAATTACAAGCATCATCTTCCAGACTGATGTATTTGTGTTTGACCGAGGCAAGAATTCTGTAATTTTCTTTGAGAAAAAAGAAATTATAAAATGTGAATTGAAGGTAGGTGTTCAGTTGGTGCAGTGGTTTGCTTGTGATTGTCCATCAAATATGATGATGACATATACTTCTGTCTTTTAACGTTGAGTTTTCTGATGGCTAAATAGGCCAATCCAGGATCCACAGGTTCTATTGCAGGTGGGACATGTGTACATGGTTTTGGTGTGACTGGCAGCCATGGGTGTGTCTCTCCTGGGCCATCTTTGCTGTCTCCTTTGTTGTCTCCTGGCTGTCCTTTCCTCCTCCAGTGTTTGAGTCCAATCTAGGCACAGCTGCCTTCAGGTTGCGGTCAACAGTAACATTGTCCAGGTCCCCAGGTTTGATTTTACACCTTTTAAGCGCTGTTTTCAGCTGGTCTTTAAAGCGCTTCTTCTTGCCTCCAGCAAGGTGCTGGCCTTGGTGGAGCTGGCCATACAACACCCTGCAGGGCATACGGTTGTAGGGCATCCTTATAACATGCCCCAGCCACTATAGTTGATGTTGAGTGATTGTGGCCTCAATGCTCCTGCAGACTGTTCTCCTCAGGATCTCAATGTGCGGCACTCATGGAACTGCCACATTATGTTTACAAACTTGATAGGGCATCCAATCCGGAGGAGAACATCCCACAAGAGCTCTCCCTGCACGGTATCATAGACATTGACCAAATATGGCCTTATAACCTTTGTTTTTATATATGGTTACAATGCCGACATCTCTCTGTGGCTGTGGGATGTTCTCATTAGCCCAAACCTTGGTGATGTATCTATGTAATGTTCTTGTATATAGATATCCTCCCTGCTTTAACAGTTCTCTTGTCAGAGCCAGGGGACTTGTTATTCAGAGAGTGGAAAGCCAACTAGACCTCCAGGAAGGTTGGGGGTTGATTGAGAGTAGAAAGTAGGACAATTCATGCCGTATGGTATAGTCTTGATTCATCAGGGTGTTTAAAGTGTTCAGCCCCTCTGTCCAGGTTGCTTTTCTGATCTTTCAGGACTCTGAGTTCATCTGCAGTTCTCAGGGGATTAATGCAGTGACTTGTTGGGCCGTAAACGGATTTAATTGCATTATAGAAGTTTTGCATGTCACTCCTATTAGCAAATGTCTGCATTTCATGTGCCTTCTCTGTCCACCACCTGTTTTGTATGGTATGCATAGACCTCTGTACTTCCTGTCAAGCACTCTGCCACTGCTGTCTAGCGGTGCTAGATGAGGGGTTTCTTGGGGTTTCCTGATGTGTGTTATGCAAGTTATGGATGGAGTCACAGTTGTCATCAAACCAGTCTTGATAATTCTTGCTCTTTAAGCCAATTGTTTTGACTGCTGCTTCATGGAGGGCTGCACTAATAGAAGTCCACTGCTGTTCTGTGGCATTTTCACCATTTATGAAGTGTTCGAGCTCCCCTAATTTATCAACCAGGGAGCAACAAAACTAATTTCTTGAAGTGGTGTTCTGGAGACTAGGCCCACATTTCTACATAGGGATGCACGCACTCATAAGAACCTTGTTCATGATCAGATGGTGGTCAGCATTCAGCACCTCTCATGGCATGAGTTATGAGAACATCCCTGATGTCACAGCATCTCATGATTTCATAGTCAAGTAAGTGTCAGTGCATGATGTTTTAAATTTGGTCTTTTGCTAAAAGATTGTGTTGGTTATCTTAAGAGCATGCTCAGAGCAGAGGATAGTCTCCAAGGAGTAGGCTCTTGTCCGTCTTGGGGATCTGAGTCTTGGCACTAGCGTGTTGTTAATGGTGAACCCCACACCATCTAGATGCTGTCCATCTGTGGGGTAGCCTTTTCAGTAAAAGGTGTAACCCATACCCTCCTCTTTTAGAGAGCCTTCATCAAGGAGCCTGGCTTCACTCAGAGCAGCAATGTCAATGTTATAGCAACTCACCTCAACCACAACCAGGGCTGTTATTCTATGGGGTCTTTCAGACCTGCCATGAGTCCAGAGGTAAACCCCCTTAGCACTGTCTTCACCATGATAAGGGGAACCTGATGGCATGGGTGGGCCCAAGACGACCAGTTCCCTATCCAGGCTGCAGGATGTGGTGGGCCTGCACATCACATCTCTGGGGCCCACTGCTGCTCCAAGATCCCCTGTTGCAAGCAGAAAGCAACATGCAGCATGCACTAACTACAAGCACTTCTACAGTACTACACTAGACGCTTCACACACACCATGTGTAACACACACTGCAACGGTTTACTATACTAGTCAACCACTGCTGAGATCCAGTTGAGTATCCCAGCAATAACGATCAGTGGAGTAGCACCTCAGTACACAAGGTATTCCTGCTTTACGTCCAGTGATTTCCAATGGAAATGTACCCATCACCACCCGAAGCAATTCATGAAAATAAAAGTACTTACAGTAGTAACTTGCATTTATAAAATAAATTGTGAAACAGGTTAAACTTGAGGTTCAAGCTTGTCATTGTTATGACATCAATAAGAACAATAGCTTTTATTGTTTTGCAGTACGAATGTTCCATCAAGCCAAACTTAGCAATGACCTTCAGTAATTATTTTGTTTCCAGGTTACCTATGATATGTTTTTTTTTATGATTTCTTTTTATTAATTAAATGAACAGTATGACTTTGTGAGCCTCATTACTTAACCCCATCTATTCTTTTATCTTTATATCTTTCTTGTTTATTTTGACTTGCCAAGTGACCCCAAGCGATGGATACTAAAACCCTCAAATAAAGTTGATCATATAGGGATCGGATATTAAGCTGGATAAGGACTCCTTGTAACTGGTGCAAATATGACCTCTTCTGGCTGATCATGGCGCCTACATAGAGGCGTGGAAAGAATGTGTTGATCAGGGTGTGTCTCTGTGCACACAGTGCTGATCTGTATCTGCACTCTTTTGCACTCCTTTTTGAAGATTAAAAGTGTGTGGCTTAGCTTGATTGTCCTCAATCAGAGTGGAGGTTGCATGTTCTCCCTGTGTATGTGTGGGTTTCCTCCCACAGTTCAACTTTGTAGCAGTGAGGTGAACTGGAGATAAGAAATTGTCCATAACTGTTTTTAAAATTTAAAACTTGAACTGATGAATCAAGTAATTAACTGTCCTGCCATGGGTAGACCCTATAAGTGTAAAACATGACATTAAAATCCTAATAAATTAATAAAACATTACACTTTTTATGTCTTTATCGAGCATTTTGAATTTGCTTTTAGTGAATATAATGAATTGGCTAACCAATGGAATTTGTGCATTAGCTGCATTAATAACTGGTGTAATTCACTTTTCACAAGGGTGATGCATAGGGATGTAACTATACACTCTATAACTATACACTCTATCCACGATTCTTATATAAGTGTGTTTGACAAAAATATCGAGTGTTGTTATATTCTATAAACAAATAAGAATTGTAATAGAATAAAACAACAGTGCTCAGTCTGACTGGTTTTTTCCATAGGTGCGTATTATTGATCCCCTTGGGGAAATTAATAGTTATTTGTTTGAACACATTCCATCCTGTTTACCCGGGCTTGGGACCAGAAATACCATGCACTGGTTTGTGCATCCCATTCAACCAGCAATGTCGAGATTTGAACTGCAGAATTTGGACTCTCAACGCCAATGTGCAGTGGAAGTGATACACATCTTTGTGATTCATTCTTGTGAAATAAAATTAAAAAACAAAATATTATACGTGTTTAATTAAGGTATATATTGCATGTGCTCATGTATTACACTACAGACATGTTAGTCTAGATATGAGTGACATCACATATTATTATTATATGCTCTGATGGCTGCAGGAATGAAGGATCTGCTATAGCGCTTCTTGTTGAGACACTCGTTAGAAGCTTGTTAGGACCCATAACGACTTAAGTAGTGAATATGCTGTATTGTCCAAGATCCTTCACCTCCTCTACAGATTCATTTTAAGACAAAGCTCGCTTCCTTGATCAGCTTGTTTAGTCCTTGTCTCTCTCCGAGGTGGCACCTCCCCAGCACATTATTGCATAAAAAATGGCTGATGCTACCTCAGTGTCATAAAAGATTTTAAGCAGTGATTAGCACACTCCAATGGACCTCAGTGTGCTCAGAGGTGGAGGTGACCTTGTCTATTTCCACAAACTCCCCCTGCCTTGTGTTCTATCTTTACCTCCCTCAGTACTCCATCATGTTTGCCATATGTGGCCCAAAATCTCTGGTGCCCCACTTTTTTTCTTGTCAGCAGAAGCTCTTCTGTTTAAAGCACACTCTGTTTAATCCATGCTACATGCTCGGCCTTTTAAATAAGAATACCCAAGATGCTCTGCCCTATGAGATTTGGATGCAAATGAATGAAAGTGACAAGGTTGGACTTTGTGTGTGCAGTTTTTGTAAAGAGGAGTTGTTGAAGGTAACCTTGCTTTTCCCCTTCCCTAGAATCAAAACCATTTCTGTCATTTCTATTACACACAGCAATCAATATTCTTTGCGGTGTACTTAAGCAATAGAGCACAAGAGGGAGTGTGTTATCACAAATAACATCACAACTCTGATTTGTTTTTCCTGATAACACATGACCTTGAGTGTTATATTACTTTTACAGTTTTTTACAAAAAGAAAATAAATAAATGAAAGAAGCCCAGAATTGCATACTGAATATGCTTTATTATTGACAATACATTCCGCAAAAAAGTATTACCATAATTAATGAGTTTTGCATTACGGATAGAGCCATAGAACTTTTGAAGTATCAAGTGCAGCTCAGCCTTTTCAATTGTTGCCAAATTAATCTAAATGTCATTTTGTAACAGCCGGTCTTCGTAGTCCATCTTTGTTTGCCGAATGGCTCTGTGTTTATTTCTCCCCAGTTCCAGCGTATTCAGGTGTTCTTCCATCACTTCAGCCGACAGTTTAGTGTTAACAGAATCAGAATTTCGTTATTGAGAAGTCTCATTAGCAAAGTTACCCAATTCTAAGAGATTTATTGATTTCAAAAGTATTGGTTAAAGTAGCTGAGCTCAGGAAAGTCCCTGACCGTGCACATACATCTGCAGCAAAAGCTCTGTTCCTCTGTCTGTATCCCATCAAAATATAGGTGAAGCTCCACCCTTCCTGAGGACTTCCTGAGTCTTTGATCCAAGGATTCTCGGAGCAGGGCTTCTTGCTTGTCCTGGAGAGTAGGTTTTCACATGTAGTTGTAAACAGTTTGAGGTGTTCTTCCCATTTCTTATTCGCATGAAGAAGTACATTTTGGGGCCAAATACCCTTATCTAGTAAAATCTAGTGTACATTTATTTTACCCAACAGTTTGTAAGCATAAACTTTGCTGTGCCTGGCAACGTGTAACTCGTTTCTTAGCAACGCATTAGTGGAGTATTACAGTTGATGTGAAAAAGCTGGAAAGCTTCTCAACCAATCAGATTGTAAGGTCGGAACTACCGGTTGAAAAAACTGCATTTATCCCAATCAGGGCTGTGAAGGTTCTGGAGCCGGCCAATCCAGAAACAAATGAGTGAGTCAATAGTAAGTTCTCCTCTAAGAATATTTTAACATGTTGGTGATATGCCCCATAACAAAGTTTTGAGGGAAGGCTCTTTGCTGTTCTATCAAGACTGTGCCCTGTTCAAAGCAAGTTTAATAAAGACATGGATTAACTAGTTTGTTGTACAACAACTAGTACAGATACTAGTTTATTGTGCAGCTGTTCAACACATTGGTTAAACACATTTGACATAAAATGGAGTGCTAATTGTGAACCATGCCATCTCATGCAACAGTTCTTGATTTGACCTTTATGATCTTGATTTGACTCTTCCAGACACACGTAACATATTTTAAAATGTTGATGCTCTTAAGTTGAAATGGGCGATTGTCGATAGATGATGAATCTAAACTGGTGACATAACATAAATCAAATTATCTGATCACTTGTTTGACCTGAATTTTCATGCTTTGCTGAGGATCGGTTTACAGAGTGCACACACAATGAATAATGAAGATAGAATGTAATTTATATAAATATGTATTATACACTGTACACATAGTATGATGAGCTATAATAAGAAAGAGACAGTTTGACTACACAAGCCGGGATGAGGCAGCAGATGTCAGTAAATGCACTGTGAATTTCAGCTTTCGTTTTTTCAGAATCACGGACAGCTCTCTTTCAGACATGGAGATAACATGCTAACTTCACACAGGAAGATCCAAGACCACTTCACCTGATCAACCTAAGAAGTTCTTGTTGCAAGACAACAGCTACCCAATGAGCCACCGTTCATTCCTTATAGACATTTGTACAATTTAGTGGAGGATAAATCCAACACTTTGGACATTTGTAACTTAACTTCATAAGTGACATCTTAAACTTGAAAGGTTGAAAACAATGGAATCAAAGTAAGTTTTTCATAATACTGAGAAAAACATAGCCGACAGGCTTGTTTATATACTGTATATAACTCTATCACAAGTCAACTGTTCAGAAAGTAAAAAAGAAAATTGGCAGACCTGCTTATTATAGTGTTAGCATCTTATTATTTTGGGCTTCACCAAAGCAAAGTGCCAATGGACAAATCTTTGCTATGAATTAATGCTTTGACCAGAAAATCCCTGCCTTATGCTCCATATTTGTTACTATATTATATATAGCACTTATAACTTTTTATTATTTTTTACTTATTTTACTGATACATCGCACCAGCATCATTATCAATTAATCCGCACTGGAAGAATTGTACACAACTCATAATCCTGCAATTCATTGCAGAGTATTTACAACTTTGTTTATTTTGCTCTACAGCTTCAGGTCAGAAAAATAATGAGCTTGTTTTTAAATCAATCAGCCTAGAACTGAATCTGTTTTTCTCTGACCCAACACACTTGGTTTTTACTGTGTAGCTTAACAGAAAAAATCATGATGATGAGGTTTATTTTTAATTAGCATGATAGTTTTTAATTAACTACTAATATGTTTGTGATTGTAAGCATAATCTATTGGTGGAATTAGAATAATTTTTTGTTTTAAATGAGATTTAGTGAATGTCTTGATTTATATAAAAAAATTACTTTAAAAAATAAATTATTTTTCATACCTGGGATGAACGGTGGTTTAGTGGGTAACACTACGGCCTGGGTTTGATCTCCAGGTTCTTCCAGTGGTTTTCCTCTGGGTGGTTTGGTTTCCTTCCACAGGACAAAAAACATGCCACCAGGTTAATTTGAGACTCATAATTGTCTAGCGACTAGGATGCATGAAGTGGTGCATTGTAGTGCTGGTTTCAAGCTCTGGCACAAAAATAATGCCCAGTCAATAATGTGGACCATGATCAGCTGTGGTGACCCCTAACAAGAGAAGCCGAGAGAAAAAGAGAGAATTCTTTTTCACACGCACACCTACTTTCCATCAACCTTGTAAAGTTTGTATTGCCACTGGTGGTGCTATATTTAAAAATACACCTGTTAGAAGTGAGTGTTGATACACTGGATACAGCTACGCTTAATAACTAGAATAAGTCTCCACTGTCTTTTGGCAAAACTGCTGCTGTTCACATTACATTTCATTGAAGATGGAACTTGGCATACGTCAGGCTGTAATTCTATTCAAATAGAGCCTCTTGGCTCAGGTGTTTGGGGTCTGAGTTCTTTCCAACTTGTGTCAAAGTATATTAATGCAAACCTCAATGTGACGGGCATTAATTAGCGCTGCGTGAGAGTAGGGAGGATAGGAGCATAATCTAACATGCTTAAAAATGTCATTTAAAAGAATCCTGTAGGAACCTGCAATGCATAATTCATCCTCTTTTAATGTAAAATTGCTTTCATAAAGGAAAGGCTGACATGAAATGTGAACTTAACCCACAATTTATCGATTAGCCATTTAGCCGCCCTGGGCTTAAGATGTGCTATTTGACTAAATAATAAATCAAGAAAATGAACAGTTATTTTCAAGTTAAATACAGTATTATTATATATTATGGTGGAGGTTGTGCTGATGGTGTACATCTCCTGGGACCTGGATTTGATTGGAATTCATGTCCATGTACAGGAACACTTAATCATCAAATTTGGGAACACTTAAGCATCTCAGTATAACAGAAGGTCAGTTCAACTTTCAACTATCAATCTGGCCGGTTAGGAACAATAAGTGATTGTGAGAAAGTTCACCTACTTTGGTGCAACTGAAAACAGGTGCATTGGAGAGGTACAGGCAAGACAACCACGCCCCCCCCCCCAAAAAAAAAAGAAAGGGTAGATTTTTTTAGATGATGGCCATAGAAAAATACTCTCACTATCCTTCCTGACTGATTCTTTTCTATATTTGCATTTTGCTAGTGCACTAGAAGTTCTGTATCTACTGGGGGTGTGAGGGGAAAGCCCATAGAGAAGGGGGATCCACTGCGGACTTGATCTAAACCTCCCTCTGCACTCAGCATAGTTTGCACATAGAGTCTAGTTCTGGGCTGATTGTATCTGGCATTATCTTTCCTTTTACCTATATGTGTTTTCTTCGTGTACAGTTTATTGCTCTCATCTATTAAACATACCATTAGTGACTTGGTTGGGTATTGCAGACATAATGTAAAAAGATGACAACTATTTTGAATGGGATTGGCTCTGTACACTATGATCTAATAAATTATTAAAGGTCCTGAATTCCTCTCTGAGCTTGATTTATCCTCCCGCAGTCCAAAAACATGCAGTAAGGTTAATTTAATAATTCTCCTATGGATACGTAGCTATCACAATGCATATAGTCCAAATCCCAGATATATAGGGAGAGTTTTGTCAGGATGGGTATGCGTCAAAAAACTCTACAATGAATGATCTGGCGCGGTGTCCCTGGGCAGCAAAAAGTTGAGTTCTGGCCTTTAACTTTACAGAAAAACATATGACAAATAAAGATGAAAATCACATTAATTCATTTTTAAATGATTTTTTCAAATCATTCATACAGAAGACTACAACCTTGTCATTTTAGTCATGTCTGCATTATTTAAAGAGCTATTTCGACATTATTTAGAAGAACCTATCTTTTTAAAGTGTCACTGAAACTTTAATAAATGTTGGTTGTGAAGCTTTTATTATAGAAGCATCGATAAGGTTCCATGCTCATGTACCGCAGAGTTCAAGTGTAAACACTTATTTCCTTTTCAAGTTATTCTTCTATTACGCTGATGCCTGACAAACGCATTAAAAGAATCGAAACTACTGCTCTTTACTGAAATGGTAGTTCACTCTGTATCTAGCATTTTGTCATGGTTCACCTCTGTGGTCAATTTTTTTCAACAGGGTGTTTATCTTGTCTGCAATAGTGGGTGACCGGATGAAAATGCATCGCCGTTATCTCACGTACAGAGCCCTAAAGGGTAGAAACACAGCTCTTAATGTTGGGCTGCTGACAGCTATTGGCATGGGCATACATTAGTCTTTAAATTGTTATGACAAGCCAATTTTATATTTTCACTGTGGAAACTGTTTATGGATATTGACCCCAATGCTTTTTAAGCACTAGCACTAACTCCACAAATGCCTTGCATGATGTCTTCCCTCTCAAAAATGCAAATACATCTTTATACTTTTTTGTCAGACAGGAAATGAAGAAGCGATTCATAATGAAATATTATTTCAAGTTCAGAGGAAAATAGAGATAGAAAAAGCCATTAAAATATGATTGTATTACAATCCCAAATCTAAAAAAGTTCGGACAGTATGGTAAACGTAAGTTAAATAAAAATGCACTGTTCCTTACATTTAACTTTAATAAATTGCTGATTGTTGGAAGCTGAGATATTTCATGTTGTGTCCACTTCATTTTATTTATAATAAACATTCATTCCTGCCTTTTAAGCCTGCAGCACATTCCGAAAAGAGTTGGCTTGGGGAAATTTGAGGCTAGTAACGAGGTGAAAAACCTCGGAACAGGTGATGTTAACAACTTATTGTTATCATGGTTTGCTTATAAAAGTCTCAGTCTTTCCTGGATGCTGCTTTTGTATTAAAGATGACCAGAGGATCTCGGCTTGACAGGAGAATTATGTTTTAATACCAATGGGCTTCATTCATAAATCCTTCATACAAAATGAAGTATTTGTAGATTACAAGAAACATGGACCTTCCCGAAAACCTTCCACCATATTCAGGAACACTTCATAAAAGAACATAGTAGAACACGTACAAGTTAGTGAATACCAATAGTTCCCAAATTTTCTGAGCCTGCATGGTAATGTACAATTAGCATATAATTACCATACTCCACACCCATGAAGGTAAAATTGAAAATGCATCGCCGTTATCTCACGTACAGAGCCCTAAAGGGTAGAAACATGGCTCTTAATGTTGGGCTGCTGACAGCTATTGGCATGGGCATACATTAGTCTTTAAATTGTTATGACAAGCCAATTCTATATTTTCACTGTGGAAACTGTTTATGGATATTGACCTCAATGCTTTTTAAGCACTAGCACTAACTCCACAAATGCCTTGCATGATTTAAATGTCTTCCCTTTCAAAAATGCAAATACATCTTTATACTTTTTTGTCAGACAGGAAATGAAGAAGCGATTCATAATGAAATATTATTTCAAGTTCAGAGGAAAATAGAGATAGAAAAAGCCATTAAAATATGATTGTATTACAATCCCAAATCTAAAAAAGTTCGGACAGTATGGTAAACGTAAGTTAAATAAAAATGCACTGTTCCTTACATTTAACTTTAATAAATTGCTGATTGTTGGAAGCTGAGATATTTCATGTTGTGTCCACTTCATTTTATTTATAATAAACATTCATTCCTGCCTTTTAAGCCTGCAGCACATTCCGAAAAGAGTTGGCTTGGGGAAATTTGAGGCTAGTAACGAGGTGAAAAACCTCGGAACAGGTGATGTTAACAACTTATTGTTATCATGGTTTGCTTATAAAAGTCTCAGTCTTTCCTGGATGCTGCTTTTGTATTAAAGATGACCAGAGGATCTCGGCTTGACAGGAGAATTATGTTTTAATACCAATGGGCTTCATTCATAAATCCTTCATACAAAATGAAGTATTTGTAGATTACAAGAAACATGGACCTTCCCGAAAACCTTCCACCAGATTCAGGAACACAGTAGAACACGTACAAGTTAGTGAATACCAATCGTTCCCAAATTTTCTGAGCCTGCATGGTAATGTACAATTAGCATATAATTACCATACTCCACGCCCATGAAGGAAAAATTACCACCATATTAGGAAGTTTGCAGACAAAAACCATAGCAGATATCTTATAGATAGATTTTGCTGAAGAAGAAAATTATTCTGATGCATAATGCAATGTTTTATTGAATGAATTGCACTCAGATCAACACTAGCATTCACTTTTATCATTCACTATGGCATTTCTGGCCCAAAAAGGAAAAGTGCTTGGAAGCAAATGATAAAATAGATCTAGAATGTTGTAGAAATGCAAGAGTGTGTCTCCGTAGATGAAAACTACTAACCAGCCATCACTTTCAGCTATCTAGCTATATCTAGATTTCATTTTGTAATGCATGATTTACGATTTAATTATTTGGTTAATACTAGAATTACAGTGCAGTCATGTCAGGTGACATTTCTGGTAATCTCTCAGGTGTCATTCGGACACTTTATGCATGGTCATGGGCAGGTTTACGTTTAATTTGTAACAATGTACGTTTGGAGATTACGAAAACTTTAATGAATGTCGGCATTTATGGAAAAAAAAACGTTTTGGGAACAAATTTGAATGGGGCCCAATGTACAATGCAATTATGTGTTTCACTGCACTGTGAGTTTATTGTGAAGGACAAATTCCCCTGTGTAAATGCACAGCGGTGAAAAATGTCCAAAAGCCTGGGTCTGTCATGGTATGTGGCAGTGCCTTTGGAAAGGTCATTTACACTCATGTGATTAATGCAGAAAAGCACATTGAGATCTAAGCCCAAAATATGCTTTCTTGGTAACTTTTGAAAGTGTTGCAGGACTGATATGCAGAAATGGATGTTTATGTATTTTTTCATGTTCATGTGGTTCAGTTCAGTTATTTTTTTTAATCCCTTATCCTAATCAGGGTCGGGTAGGGGTGATGGAGCCTATTCCAGTTCTTCAACGGGCGCAAGGCACATGGTAACACCCTGGATGGGGTGCCAGCCATCGCAGGTACCTACAGGACAATTCAGTGTATCCAGTCAACATGGTGGCATATCTTTGGTCTGTGGGAGGAAACTCACACAGACATGGTGAGAACATGCAAACTCCACACAGAAAGGACCTAGATCACCCCACCCGGGGATCAAACCCCTGGACCTTCTCGCTGTTAGGTGACAGTGCTACCCACTAAGCCACCGTGCTGCCCGGTTCATATGGTCTGCTAATAAATAAACTTTGAGTCAAAGTAAATTTAAGAAATTAAGAATTTAAGAAACTGATGATTCTGATGTTTATTTTACTAACTGGAAGTTCTAGAATTTCGTCTTAATAACCAAAGTTCTGTAAAAATAAAATATTATTTATTTATTTTTTACAATAAAAACTCGAAAATCGAAATTCATTTTAAACTGCAGAGGACTCTGGCACTGGAAAAAGAAGAGTACAGACAAAGCCTTAGTTTTTTATGTTTATTTTCTTTATTTGTATTATTCACATTTATATAATGTGAGATTTGTTTTAAAAGTACATTTCAGTTTGCACGGTTAAGCATTGCTTTACATGTTTGTAACTACATCAGATATTAAAAGGCTTTTATTATTTAGATCAATTATTATTTTACTATTTAAATAAAATATAACCACAAATATAGTATGTAACATTTTTAATTAAATACTATATTCAATATAAAAAGTTAAAAATATATTATCATAATGAATCTTCAACCGCATTTAATTGAAAATTGTGAAAACAAATTGTATAATGAACCGCATCGGGTGGATTGTATCGTTACATCCCTACTTTAAGCCATTTGTGCTTTGTGACTTTACATACTGTGCTTGAATAGCCATTTGATGTTCACATCGGCTTGTCTTACTCAAGTGTCAAGCCTCTTTAAAATGCAGCAGGTACATAGTTTTTATTATCCGGAGTAACGCATATTGCCACCTTCAGCAGCAGCTGTGTGAAGGAGTGCCATGTCAGCAAGTCCTTGGATCAAACTCCAGTCCAATCCAATTTGTCTGTTTCTTCTAGATTGAAAAGCTTTCAGGTAATCTAATTTCACCTGTTTTTCAAATAACTGTAAAAGAATGCTACCTCAAAGATCTCTGAAGTTACATCCAGCTCCATGTTTTTATTTTATTCTTTTTTGGCTGCTCCCATTAGGAGTCATCACAGCAGATAGCGATCCGCATTGTTGACTTGGATGGTTTTTATGCAAAATGCCATTCCTGACACAACCCTCCGGGCTTGAGACCGGGACTACAATGCACTGCCTTATGCATTCAGTTGGCTACCTATAGAACAATTCAGAGTCTCCAATTAACCTGGTGGAATGTATTTGGACTGTGCGAGGAAGTTTGAACAGAAAGGATCCGGATCACTCCACATGGGGATTGAACAATAGTGCTACAGGCAATAGTGCCACCCACAGAGACTCCATGGCGTAACAGCATAAGAAAATAATATACCTTAAAAGATTGCTTATCCTAATTAGGAAAGGTGCTGAAACTCAGATATTAGTGGGTGCAAGGCACACAGACACACCTTAGAAAGGACACCAGTCCAACTTGGGGCAAACACAAAAGATTGTATTTAGTTTAGCATTAAGGTAAGCAGTTTATCAAATAGGCAAGCTAACTATCAATTTAGCAAATGGAATTTAGCAACTTGAAGCTCACAGCAATCAGTTATAAACACTTTTTTGCATTTATCAAGTTTGCAAACTTATGTTAGTGATTTATGCTGTAGCTACACTTAGCTTCTGGACTAGCTCATTAGCCTAGCTCACAGTGGGAACACAAAGAAAGCTTGACCGCTTCCACTTAATAATTTGAATTAACAAATTAGTTATTTAATGTCACCTTCAAGATAGCATCTGACTTCTTGGTAAGCCACTGTTCCTAATTAGTTATGCTGCTTTAATTAGAGGTGCCAGAGTACTCTCTGCAAAACCTTTTACAGGAATGTCCAGAGCTCACAAAAGACTTCATCACAGACTGGACTGAATAATGAGAACTTACGTATTTTTTAATGTTTAGTTTCAATTATGAATTATGTATGAATTCTCTTCAATTTGTTATTCTTCAGGCCATTCAAGAAGGATGGAATCCCCATCTTGTTCCTCTCAAGGATTCTTAAGTGAGTTTTTTCTTTCCATTGTCACCCTCGGCTTTCTTAACAAGATTTATGGTCCTGTTGGTCCTGGATTCTGTAAAGTTGCTTTGAGACAATATCTATTGTCAAAAACATTATATAAATAAAATTGCCTTGACCAATCACAGTTAAATCATTTTTGATAAAGGCATCTGTTAAATGTTGAAAATGTAAATGTCTTTTGGAGGTTTGTACCTCCAGGTAATTGACTCCTGACTGGGTGTTTAAATACTTTTTGCCACTGTAACTAAAGTTAATTCAAAGGTAGGGCAGGGCAGTCATAACAATAGTGTATTAGACTAAAAGCATGTAAGAGCTTATATGCTCCTATGTTATACCTATTTGTCACCAAAATTTGATTTTGGTTCTTTATTTTTACAGAATGTTTTAGGTGTAACATATGAATTTGAGATTGTAAACATGTCCTGCTTTAGTTATCGATCACTTTCTGCTTTTGATTGTAACTCAGTCCATAATATTCTTAAATAATGGTTACACATGTCTAGAAATGGTCCATTGACCATGTAATGAACATTAGAACATTATAACTTAAATTCAGAATGAGACTTAATCTGATTTGCACCTATCTTTATTTACCTTTATCTCCTCCACATTTCTCATTCAAGTGTGGATTGCAATCGTATATTGATTGAAGTCAGTGCCTGGCAGACAAGGATGCCCTTTGTGCTCTAATTAGCAAAGTCTTGAAAAATGAGTCCTGCAACGAAGCAGAGAAAGTTCATTTATCTGAATTTGCCGCTTGTGCTTCATTAACTGGAAAGCCATGGGACAGGTTTCATCCTGTTGGATTAAACTGATGATATTGAGTTCTGCAAAGAGTGTAAGCAGGATTTAATTCATGTCAAATGAATATTCTTGCATTTAATACAGGGATTCAACTGAAAATGTAATGTTAGTATCTATGTTATATGATGAGAATGCTGAAAATGTAATGATAAAAGCTTGGTCTTATCCTGAACCAACATGTTGAATAAGATATTACATTGCCTGACACCGAGCTGATATATACTTACAGAAGTAAATTACCTGTCACAGGAATTCATATTCTTGATTGTATTACATAAGATTAGTGCACAAGAGATTATTAATCTATAAAGACCAATAGAGTGGTGTTGCAGAACTTTCCTAACTGTAAGTTCTCTGCTTATACAAAGGTAAAATTGGAGATCCCACACCTAACTGTAACATGACAACATGCCCTTGTATTATAATTGTTTTTCCACATGTTTGTTCATTTATCAGGATTTTAACGTCATGTTTTACACTTTTGGTTATATTCAAGACAAGAAACTGCAGATGCAAAAAGAAACAATTACATTTACTTGTGTTTTTGTAATAAGTAGGTTTTGTGTACTTTTACTTTAAGTAGAACTTGTAATTTTACTTCTGCTTAAGTATGTGTTGTATTCTATATATTTTTATAAATATTTGCTGTTTAGGATTTGCAGACTGACTCATTCAATGTTTCCGTGGAACCTAACTACATTATTTTGCAGAATTCACTAATTAAATGTATGTTTCATGGCAATATATATTTTTTCATGTGTTTCTATGTTAAAAAGTTAGTAAATGATATTGTTTTTAATAATTTAGCATTAAATTCAGCTAAATGTGCCAAGAAAATGAAAGCAAACAAGCTTACATGAATGACAGTACTTAGTGTTTTTATCTAAAACATTCGGTTTTATCTTTGACAAAACTGCTTTATTAACAGAAGCATCAGCGGGATCAGTATGCTTGTACGAGAGACGGGGCAACAACACATGGAGATAAATGAAAGAAGGCGACATTCTTCAAAGTGCACTTCACTAATGTAAATGCAGTTGCTCTACACAACAAAACAAGATGAGTCTCGTATATACTAGTTAAGTTAATATTGTTGTTTGAAAGATATACTGTACAGTATACAGGTGTCAAAAGAAACTAACATATAAGTGCCATTCACAAATCTAAATGTGATTTATGACTCCGTACTAATTTTCAAGTGTCCCTAGTAAGGTAACCTAGGCATTTACCAAAGGAAGTGTGCTTCATAGTAATTGAACTCAGTAATTGCAGTGTCTAAGCTGTAACTCCTGCCTCTGCTCCAGGGTCAGCCACTGATTGGTTAGTTAAACACTTTGTCACTGCATAATCGATTCTACTGGAAAGAGACAGTGAGTGGGCACAAAACACTGCAGTAGTGACTGAAAATGTGTTTTTGGCATATGCTTTTCGCGGCTGCTCTTAAAAAATAACTCCGGTGAATTTTTGGGAGTTTAATGTAACATCTAAATTATTTCAGTTGTTTGCAATATTGTTCTCCCTAAATGAAATGTTTAATTGTCAAAGTAATTCAATACTTTAATTATCGAGTTCATATATGGTTAAAATAAACTGTAAAGTGTACATTATGTTAAGGGTAAAGAAAATCAATTGTTATTTTTTAATGTACTGTATATTTTTTGTGTATTTTGTTTTAAAGACAAATTCCTACTTGATTTGCAAATATTTGATCTCAGTTACTGCTTTTATAGCTTAAAATAATACAAAATGTATTTGATTAATGGTAAAGGAAAAAAAAGTTTTTTTTGTGTAGTTCAACATAAAAAGGAACGACAGACGAGCAGAAATGTGGCAGCAACAACTGATAGAGATTTAAGAGCTGCATGCAAATGCGCTAAAGATAAGGCGTATATGCAAGACACTTAGGGTGACTTTGACTTTCAGCAGGGTGTCGCACAATATCTGTACACCCTGATAAATCATGGCTCATATCTCAGATAGCATAATCTCCCAGTAGGTAATGGAACAGTCTAGGACAAACCTGGTGTAGTCCAAAGGAGAAATAAACTAATCTTGTAATGGCAGACACTGAAGCAGAGCCAAAACTCACATTGAACTGTGACAGAGTCAAGTTCTCAGGTGAACTAAACTAAACATTTAGCTTAAAGGTTGACAGTAGGAAACTGACAGATAACTGACAGCACTTTTTTTTTGCTGATAATTACAACACTCCTTTGTATCCTTCCTGTTCTCCAGGGCCAATTTTAGCCTATTTGAAAACGATTCAGGAAAGATTAATTAGGTTGTTATCGCAGTAGGTATCCAGCCATTATCTTGCTCATTTGAATACACTGATTATTCTAGCTAGACTATTGTTAAAGGAAACCACTCCCATCAGGATTCACTATAACACTGATTTTATTAGTTTGATCCAGTGGACAATGAGATCCCAATCGTGTCATCGTCAAATGTGCTTCCCTGTCCTGGGTTTCCTTCCTTTCACCCAGCATTTCATGGTGAAACTGGACCTGTGCTATGACCAATGGTTAATAAAAAATAGTGCCTTAACATATTTCTAGTTTTTCAAAGTTTTTATGATGTTGCTAACCTGATGTAGTGTAATTTAAAATAATGATGATGGTGTTTTTGGTAGTCACTTTGGTTTTGGAATGCAATTTTGACACAGAGCTGTAACCTAATGCAATAAATGTCCCCAGGTTACATAGCTGTGTGATGGCATAGGTAGCTCAAAGGTTCAGGTACTACACAAGTCATATTATACAGAAGACTAAACTTCGGTATAATAGTAATTGGCACTGCATAGTCATTTTTTTTATTTTATTTTGAATTTCTCCCATGGAGATCAATAAAGGATTCTTATCTTAGCAATCAGAAGGTTTAATACCCACTACTGCCAAGTTGCCACTGTTGGACAAGGCTTCATACTCACTCACTTTCTTAACCACTTATTCAATCAGGGGTCTGAGGGTGGGTTGATGCTAAAGCCTTAAAGCCTCAATGCACACAAAAACACCCTGGACAGGACGCTAGCCCATCGCAGGGCACACACACACACACACACACACACACACACACACACACACACACACACAAGGAAGGAACGGTGGTAAACCGGCACCAGGGTCATAGCCATCCAAGGTTCATGGATGCACGAGGGGAGCAAAATCTGGTCCATTTAGTCCAATCCAACAGGTGAGCTGCTGTAGCTCAAAATGCTGGTAAAAAAGTGTCATGATATAAAGTGAATCAGAGTTTGTTGTGTATGGGGCAGAAAAAGTGAGGCCAACACAATATTAGCAAAGCTGAAACACAAGGGTTCTTTGTTTTCCAACATCAGCATTCAATGTCATTAGCAAGCAATGCTTTTGTTTGAGTGAATAGCCACTGATGCACCACTGTTTTCACAGGAAAATGTTCTTCCACTTAAAGCTTCTTTTATTGGTCTAAATACATGGAAATCAGATGACACTGAATCAGAGTTATAAGCTCCCTCTCAGTCTCTCTGACATGACCGGTTACTACCATTTACTAATGAATGGAAACCTTCTGAAGATCCCTCATATGTTATATAGTACAGTATTTAGACTCCAGTTATGGTACATTCTGTGTTTATATCTGTGTTTATATCTGTGACATTCTGTGACATTTTGTTGCTTTTTGAATGTACTGGTTGGAGCACGGTAGCTAAATGGGTAGTGCTGTTGCCTCATAGTAAAAAGGTCCTAGGTTCTACCTCCAGACGGGATAATTCGGCTTCTTTCTGTGTAAAGTTTGCATTTTCTTGCTATGTCTGAGTGGGTTTCCTCCAGGTGCTCTGGTTTCCTCCCACAGGAAGATCTAAACATGTAATTGTGGTAAGCAAAGCTTTAAAATATTTTTATATATATTATATTTCATTTGAATATACCCAGGACCATGTGGTGGTGATGGCATCAGGCTGTAGATGTGCTAATCAAATAGAAAATGCAGCCAAATAAAGAAACGTCCTTGAAGAAAACCTCTTTCAGAGCATAGAAAAACTCTCGAGCACATGTATACACCGCACGTTAAAGTAGATGTAATGCCACCATGCTATTAAAATGAATATATCAAATGAATTCATTCAGAACCCTGACGAGGGTCTATTCTGATGAAGAACTGGTTGTATTTGGACTTCATTATGTAGTTAAATGAATCAATAACTATTAAATCTGTCATTAGCCACAAAGAAGACTCATTTTAGAAAGTGTACAGCGGTTTGATGGATGAATGGAGTAATTTAGAAGTTGCTTTGAGCCAAAGCAAAGAGGGTTGCTCAAATAAACTCCAGAATAAATTGAAACTGAATGGCTTTCTCGAGCGGTTTTGAGGGTTCAGATATAAGTGAGACTGTTTTTTCAGGTTAAGTGAGCTACACTGGGATCTGTGTTTAGTATGTATCTCTGGTCTGCATTGACAAACAAAATAAGAATTCAACTTAGTCAGTAGAGGTCAGTGAATCCAACATTTAACTGCTTCCATAATAAGCATCACCTAAGTTTACTTTCATATATAACAACATTCCAGTAATTAAGTCAGCTTAAGTGCTAAGTAAATATTCAGGGTTTTTTGTGTTCTTTTGGAGACACAACCGGGCAGACAGAATAAAAATTGTTTCACCACTTCGATGCAATTTCCTCGAGTCTAAGGGGAAGGAACAAATAGAGCGAGACTAGTGGCTCGGAGGTTGTGGTGGGTTTATTAGGCCTCAAAGGTAACAAGGCACTGGTCCATTTTTGCTGAAATTAATGCTTGCAGCTACAGGAAGCCAGTTAGGTGACCGCAGCAGTGGGATGATGGTGTGGCAGTGGTGGTGTGAAGTGGCAGGAGTTAAGGTTGGTTAAAAAAAATCAGGCAAGCAGGTGCATTTTAAATGAGTTGCAAAAGTTTAATTGTAGACTTAGGAGCACCTGTCAGGAGAGAATTGCAGTAGTTCAGCCATGAGATTACAAGTGACTGGACAAGAATCCGAGCGGCTTCCATTGAGAATGTAGAGGAGGACCCCGCTCGATCATGTCAGGGAAGTTCAGCTGGTTATCCAGGACATTAAGGTTCTCTACATTGTTAGATTGTCTGATTTGGAAATTATCGAGATTGACTAGGTTGAAGATTATTCTTCAGGACTAAGTAACAACTCTGTTTTAGATGAGTTTTACATGATGAGTTGACAACCTTCAT
>JAYDZG010000022.1:10330702-10344492 GCA_034509265.1 Microcambeva bendego
CAAAACTAAAAATTGGCATGTGGATATGTATTCACCCCCTTTGCTATGAAGCCCTTAAAAGTTCTGGTGCGACCAATTATATTCATAAGTCACATGCTTAGTGAAAAGTCCACCTGTGTGCAATCTAAGTGTCCCAAGATCTGTAAGTAGATACACACATTTTCTAAAAGGCCACATAGGCTGCAACACCATTAAGCAGGAGGCACCACTAACCAAACACCATGAAGACCAAGGAAATCTCCAAACAAGTCAGGGAAAAAGTTGTAGAGAAGTACAAGTCAGGGTTGGGTTATAAAAAAATATCCAAGTCTCTGATGATCCCCTGGAGCACCATCAAATCCATTATCAAGAAATGGAAAGAACATGCACGAAACAAACCTGCCAAGAGAGGGCCGACCACCTCTCAGACTGGGCAAGGAGGGCATTAAGGAGAGAGGCAGCTCAGAGAACAAAGGTAACTCTGAAGGAGCTGCAGAGTTCCTAAGCAGAGACTGGAGTATCTGTCCATATGATGACAGTAAGCCGTACACTCCATTGAGCTGGGCTTTATTGAGGAGTGGCCAGAAAAAAAGCCTTTACTTACAGACAAAAATAGGAAGGCTCATTTTGAGTTTGCAGAAATTCCGGAGACTCTCCAAATGGAGGAAGGTGCTTCATAATTCAAAATGTATCTATTTTAAACCATTCTTAAGTCACAGGTTCAATGTAAATGAATAGCTAAACATTTCCTTTCTGGAATCTTTATGTGATTTTTTTACTTGGTAAGATGGTAGATTAGCTTCTGTAATTGTGCCTTGGCCATAATTGAGTATGTAAGTAAAGTAGTAAGCACTGGGGCCATGTGTTTTCATCTGATGGTGGAAACACTGTTACCCAATTACAGGATGATGTGGTTAAATAATTTTTATTACAGCTCAAGTGAATATGGTTCAAGCCTTATATACAATAACTTCCATTGATAGGTTTGGTAGATTGTCACCATTGAGTGAATTTACATCTAATGTTTGATCAGTGGACACTTCCTGAACACAGGCTGCTGTTGGTTTTGCATTTTTGGTTCAAACACTACTGTCCTCACAGCAAGGACAAAGCTGCATAAATAGCAGATATGAATAAAATCTTACATAGGGAAACCTAAACATTTCCTTTTTAGCAGCACAGTATCGCTTCTCTTTTTGTGAACAAGAAGGGGGGTTGACCTGCTTCTAATCTAATAAAAGTGAAGGTCAACTGAGGACGAATATTATTAATGACCAGACATGACTTGATCAGTGAGCTCTGGGCTTGTTCCATCAATTTAAATGACCATGTACAAGTTCATTTATGGCTTTACACACCTCTTATCAGACTTCTGCCTCAGGGCTTTTCTGTCTCCCCCTTCCCCCTTTGATAAATCTTGATTTTTGCACCCAGCAGGTAAGTGCTTCTCTGATGGGAAAGAATGATTTCCGTATTGCTGCAGAGGTGGATTCTTTTCCCCTTCTCTGATTGTAAAAGATGCGGTATGTCTATGCCGGCCTTTGCTGTCAGCTCAAATTTTTCATTCCCTGGGCACGCTGTAGTGTGCGGTGCCTGTCTTGGCACTTCTAAATCACCATGTCTGGCACGAGCAATGGGACAAAATACATCAGGGCCAAGACACTTGTGTTTTAGAATGTGTCTTCAGCTGGCACTAGACTGGCGATCTAAGAATAGTACGACTTGAGTCTTAAAGAGGCAGATTGTAACGGTCATATAAATCTTATTAAGACCATAATGAACATGAAAAAACATCTAATAATTAGACTTAAATTTCTAAAATGAATATTTAGAACATATTAACACTATATCATAGGGATGTAACGATAAACTCTACCAATGATGTGATTCACAATACAGCATTCACAATGTGATTTTTTTCCAGATTTATTTTACACAAAATGAAATCAAACACAAATTAGAAACAAAAAGTTTCATTTCATTATTTTTCTTTAAAAAAATAGTGTATTTGTAACTACCTTATATTTATCTGAATTGAGAGTTCCTTTTTTACTGAGGTAGTTACAAACTATGCAAAACAATTTTGAATTAAGCCCATCTTGGTGTCGTCAAACAAGTGAATGGCGGCATCTGCTGTTTACAGTGAATGTCGATTCATTAAACATGAATACAGATTTGAATCGGGCCTCTTAATTAGTGAATCGATTCTTAATGGTGCATCGTTACAACCTACCTATAGTGTTAGAAGTATTTACTCACCCATCCAAATAACTTAGTTTCAATCAGCTGTGTAAAACCAAGATAAATCAATAATGGCGACCCCTAACCGGAGCAGGCAAATGGTTATAGTCTGTGTAGTGTGGAATGATTTCTCCATTTGTTTTTCATGGCTGAATGGGAATTCGTCTTAGCTTCTCAAAATGCAGAAGGTGGATTAACTGCTCTAAATGCACCTTAGGTAAATGTGGGTATGTAAGGAAAGTGGTAAGAATGTGTTACTTTGGGTGCATTGTTTTCATCTAATGCTGGAAACACTGTGACCCAAGAATACAACTGTGACCAACACCGACTATATGCATCATCATTGTATATCAAGAGAAAACTTCGTCCCATTATCCTTCGACAGCCAGCGGAGATCACAATTGCATTTGAGGAATATTCTCTGGCACACGCCCTGAATGAACAAATAAACATTGTTATGAGTTAGAGATGTCAGTGCTGTTGTGCTAGGGTGTTTTACTTCAGCCTGTGGGAATGCACCATGAAAATTTTACGTTTTATTAGTGATTTGCATTAAACATATACGTTGGCTGCTTTCTTAGTACAATTAACTACACAAAGGTTTAGATATATTCTTATATGTGTCTTGAAATACACAGTTTGTGTTATGCACACACATACAGTACATACAGTACCAGACATGGTTCTTCCTAAAGAATCTGGCTATGTTTGTAGAGACATTTAGTGATAAGCAGTTCAATGATTTTTGCAGTAAAGAAACAATGTATTACAAAGTAAACATGTTTATTTTTGAGAACGGTCTATCTCTATTGGTTTGTACTGTAAAGTTGTTTTCCCACTTGTTCTCAACTACCAATTTATCTTAAGTTCATTCTTAGTGGTGATTTTCTAATGAATATTCAGATCATGTTTAAATTAACATTGCGAATTCATTTCTGCCCTGTTTGGAAGGTCAGCTACTGCTGGGTCAGTCTCCCACTGAGGTGCTGTCACACTGGCTCCAGTCAAGAATGCTACATAATGAATAATAAATAAGTTATGATTTACAATCTCTGGTTAGGGATTTTAGATTTGCATGGAAAAATACTGAAATAAACGTGTGTAGCAAGAAGAGAATGTTAAGCACCCGGTTTATAAAAGCTTTGAGATGTGCATTATGTGCATATTCGTGCAGTGAATTAGATTTGGTTAATTGGTTCTTTCTGTGGGGTTTGCATGTTCTCCCCATGTCTTCATGGGTTTACTTCGGGTGCTCTGGTTCCTTCTACAGTTCAAAAACATGCAATTGAGATGGATTAAAGATACAAAATTGCCCATCACAAACTTCCAAGTTGATGAATCTTGTGTAATGAGTGATGACATTAATGTAACCAAAGTGTAAAACATGACGTTAAAATCCTAATACACAAACAATTGGTTGATTATGTATTTATTGCATATAATTCCTTTACAAATATGTGTGGCATGTATGTCTTACATTTTTATCTGTTAGAGTGGTTTCAAAGAGCAAGATTCAACTTTAGATGACTTGATCATGACTTGAGTGAAAGATATTTTTAACTCAGAACACTTGATAGTGTATTTGTGTGAAACAGCATATGTCACAATTATTCATGAGAGCCATGTCACAATTATTCAACCCCTCTATAATATTGTCATTCTCAAAGCTTTCTGGTGGTTTTTATAGCTTACTGTAGAGTTAAACCATAAAAGGGGCCCTATTTAATGATCTGTTTTTGCATTCGCTGTGATGCATATACAAACCCCACCTAAAGCAGAGAAAGTATATTATTTTATTTAACCTAAAGAGTATATAAAATTGGAGCATTTCTAAGCAGGTTTAAATGTATGGAACAGCTGTAAACCTAAATTTGGTTTTCTGTCCCATTAAACCAATATGTTGCCTTATAAAGTTATTACTGTCACTTTAACTCCCACCTATGTAACAGGAAATGACATCACTTGGATTCTGAGCATGGATATACAATAAGAAGGGGGAGCAGAATTGGTTTATATTCATTTCAAACAGGTTTGCAGTCTGGCATTGTTCAGCACATGGATCTTGAGCCTCATAATAATAAACCCATAGACACATTAACAAGTCTCAAATGCCTACAAATATTAACTGTCTACTGGAAGAAAAAACACAGGATAAATATTCAATGTTTGATAATGCTGAACATCGTACTTAAAGAACACAGAAAATGCTTGGAATATAAAACTGTGGAAGCAGTTTGAATTACTGTACTGATTCTACACTGCTTCAACATTTTTGCTGATTTTGAAGTTGGTAAGATCTTGTCATGTATCATTGTAGTTTGTTGATTGTGAAAAATGGCTGCCATGTTTACAATTTTAACCCAGTGTTTTATTCATATATATAGAGCGAGAAGTTGTGTTTGGTAACTTAAAAGTTTAGATGAAAAAAACATAAGGTTCCTTTATATTCTTTACAGTATCTAAAAAAGTGAGTTGTTTAACCATTCATATCCTGGTTCATTATCTGCCAATAACGTTTTTGTCCAAATTTTTAACCTTTTTTTTATTGGGGGCTTTGGTGAGTAGCATTGTTGCCTTACAACAGGAAGGTTCTTCATGTTCTCCCTGCATTGGTTTTCTCAGGAGGCTCATTTAATTTTCCTCATGACACGTAATTAGAGATAACCTGTAACTATCGGTCCTGTCCTGTCATATATGAAACCATAGTGTATAATTAAAATCCTAATAAACAAACTAATTCAGAGTCTTATTCTTTAGAATCATTACAATACAATACAAAACTACACTTCCAAAGCCTCTGGTGCCCGCCTTCCTCCAAGACAGTTAATCATGTCTGTAAGTAGATACCATTGGACCCTGGATTCCAGATGTAAGACTAACTCTCAAAATAGGTATTTTTGTCCATTGGTTTACATTACTGTTATTAAATTTTGTCTTTAACAGTTCCCTGTATCAGGGAATGTAGGCCATGTAGCATTTGGTAGTCATTCATCTCCAATAGGTGCACAAATATTTGCTGCCAACCAGGTCATCATTTTCTATTAAAGTCTTAAAATTGTTGCTTAGTAACTGAGGAATACACGTATCTAAGAAATCTTTTTCATTTTACAAGCTTTTTGACAGTAATGAAACGTGAAATCGTGAAATAATCTTAACTGCCGTCTGATCCTGTAGGGAACTTCTCAGTTGAGCAAATAAATATTGGCAATAAATTAGGACCACAGAGATTTGATTCAAAAGAGGTTGTGCTTCCTACTCCAAATTGGAGCGGTTGGGACAGCATGGAAAATGCCAATAAAATAAAAATGCAGTGTTCCTTACATTTACTTTGACTTTTATTTGATTAGAGATATTTAAACCTGAGATATTTCACTGCATCAAGAACATCCACTCAACAATAACTGGTTTAACCATATGAGCAAGGGATGAATTTGGCAAACAATGACACTTAAAACAGCTTTCTGGTAGCCATGTCCAGAAGCATATGTGCTGCTGTATGAAGTGTCTATGATTCACCACAATACACATTTCTACTGTGTTATGGTCCAATCTGTTTTGGAAAAAATTACACTGTGTGCCAAAGACAAAAAGGACCATCCAAACTATTATCAGGTTCTAGTACAAACACCAGGGTCTGTCATGGTCTCTCTGACTCACTTTACACTTATCTGATGGCAGCAGTAATATCCCCAACAGAGAAGCAACAACAATTACCCCGTTGCACATCTCAAGATGTGTTTGCAGGAATAATGCGATAAAATGAAATCTGAAACCCTAAGGTACCTATCTTTAAACGTCTTGTGCCTGTGTCATTAAAATAGCAATGATGATTGTGAATATATTTACACCGATGGGCGTGGTGGTCAGGTGCGTTTCTGGCATATTTCTCTCTTTGCAACGGAAAACACAGGTACACCACTGACTGGAAAAAAAACCTAGGCAGACATCAAGTCCAAATATAAAATAAAATAACATTATTCGACATCCCACAGATGACCTGCTTGCGCACCTTCACAGAGTGAACGAGGAGGTCAGTTACCTCTGCTGAGAAGTGTTGGACATGTACAGGTAGCTGCATCACTTAAATAGCAATTTGCCAAAGTCAGACTGCACCGAGCTCTTAAAGGGAATGGCGAGTGACATGCTGATTGGTTTATTGCACCTTATGCTCAAAACACACCCACGAATAATTAAGAGATTTAGTACATACATTTTGCGCGTTTCGAGCTGCTCGCCTACAGATAACTAAATTAGGGCTTTAACCACTTGGTATCTTCAGCGGCAAAACATTTTTCAAGTTTTTTTGGAATGTGTTGCATTTCTAAAGTGCAGGAATGGATGTTTATTAATAAATAAAATAAAGTTGAGTAGACAAAACATTAAATATCTCCGGTTAACAAATGCAAATAATCCAGAAACCTGCTTTTTGGAAAAATAAATGAAAGCTGATTTTAGTACAGCAAAAAAGTTTATTTATCAGTTCAAGTTTATTTATCATCATACTGTCTCACCCAATCATTTCGAGGGATTTACAACAGCTAATATAATTATATTTATATTAGGTTATCTTTTTACCTGGCCAATTGCAAAACAGTTCTTTTTCAGTCTGGTTGGGGATTTGAAATTAATCAAATGCAGTTTTATTAAATGTACAATCAAAAAACCCTACGTATTTACAATTGATGACACTTAAGTATTATCTATATAAAATGTACAGTATCACATTTTTTCAGTGCAAGATGAATGAAAAAAATTAAATAAAATCTTTACCCCTATTAATATCTGTAGCCTCTCAAATTTCAATGGTGTTTTCAGACAGTAATAAATAATTACACATTGTACAGATACTGTTAAATAGCAGCAGCAGTGTTTCAACTGAGATATTACAAAAGTACCATCTTCACAAACAGCAGAGCAACACTGTTACCATAGCAAGTCATTCCATTTACACCAGCAATGTATTTTAAAGAAAATCAACACGGGCAATGTTCATAGGGCTACAGAAGGCTTACATAAGCTTTTTATGACCACTGGAAGGCTCATAGTATTCGATAGTATCAGCCGTCATAGAAACCACTGTCATACTCAGTACTCATTGTATCAGACGACATAGAAACCACTGTCATAAATTATATAGTTTTTAGTGAGATCGCAATTATGTATTTGTAAACTTCCTCCTCTAAACTTATGAGTCTAAATAAAGTGTAAAGCTGGTTTTGCAATTGCAGCCTTCAACTCCCTTCATTTTGCTGGGAAGGCACTGTAGTAGATTTTTAACATGAGTGGGGAAATTCACATTCACTGAGCAGTGATGAGTATGGCCACTCATGAAAATTCTATTTCCACAATTTGAAAACCCATTCAGAAACCTCCTAGAAAACACTGGGCAGTATGTAGAATGCAAACTGAAGCAGAAAGCGTTAATTTGTGAATACACATGCTATGCATTTAGACTTCGGCCACACCCATTTTTTTGCCCCAATGTTGTATGTCTAAACGCTTAGCCAGGCGATAGCAGTCATGATATAATAGTGCTGCATGTCAGCCATCAACCATATAGACAATTTTAAATTAATGGGTACTTGGAGAAAAAAATATATGATGGGCTAATTTTCTGCACTAGATGTGCAGTATATGTACTGTACTGGTAATGGTGGGAACCAAACATCAACAATGTCCAGAAATTTAAAGTAATAACATTGAATTGTGGTTTAACTAGGTATTAGTATTAGTTTATGGGTAAAAAGGCACAGCAAAAATACGATAAGATAACATAGAACTTTAGTGATCCGAGGGAAATTGCTAAGGTTAATTCCCAGATAAAGTGTTCCAGGTTTTTCTGTGAGGAGTTTCCACTGGGAACTCCGGTCTCTTCCCACAGTTCAAAAACATTCAGCCAGGTTAACTGGAGACATTGAATTGTCCTATAGGTACATAGCCACTAGAATGCATAAACTAGTGTATTATAGTGCCAGCTGCAGGCCCGGACAAATAGTGAGGGCTGTGTCAGGCATAAAAACTATGCCAAATCAATAATGCAGACCACAATCCACTGTGGCGACACCTAGCACGAGCAGCCAAAATAAGAAATACAAAAAAAATATAATGCAGTCAAGACTTTTTGTAGTGAATTATATAATTTAGTACAACAAAGGAAACTTGCTTTACTTTAGCCTAATAAAACAATGCCAATACATTCTGCATTCAAACTGCATGAACTGGTGTCTGTAGTCCCTAAATGATTATTCAGGACTGTAAAAGGAGTTTATATAAAACACTTGTAACCATTCTTTCTGAAATTGTTTTTATAACACATTCCTTTCATTAAATTTGGAATAAGAATATGAACAAGAGAGCAATCAAGTTTCTAAGGTACGACATAAAATATGTTTCTGATTTAACACAGAAGACCGCTTTCGGTTTTAATAAGGATTATGCATCCTTTGCAAACGTTCCTGGAATTAAGATTTGTATTTTAAAATCTTGCTTTGTGCACAGATGCATTGCCGTGTTAAATAGGCCTTCATTACTTGATAAATTGCCTATCTGACACTGTACAGGCAGATGCATATGTTCTACCATTAATCAAAGTGGATTAGACTTCCAGATGTCGAACTGTAATTCATCACCAAGTGTCTAATACTGGTCGTTTTACACCTACCAGACTTCACTCTGTGTTATATATGGTCATTTTGGAAACCAAAATCATAAAGCTGTGGTCAAGTAAATTTGTAACATATTCTTAAGAAGCAGTTGATAGTCCTTTTTTCAGGATCTTTGAATTGGTCCTACCCAGGTAATAACTTTAAGCCCACGGGAATTTCTTCATACAAAAGAGTGGCCAGAATTAACCAGAATTCCAAACTGAACTCTACCATTATGAAGCATAAGATATTGTAGCATATGGGATGCATTTTGAGATCCAACCATAAATAACTTGGTATAATTATAGATGTACATAAGCTCTCATGGCTAACAAAAAATGCCTGAAAACATTAGAGCACAATATGAAACAAACAAATAAAAACATTAATAACGATCTATTGCAAGGCATAAACTGTGAAGTTTAAACAGTGGTGTTTATAATTCTCTTGCTTGAGGTAATAGTGAATCCTAGTGCTTGGTGATTCTGCCAAACACTAAACGATGTGACGGAGTAAAATATACAATACACCCTCTTATCTCATGTAAATAAGAACAGCAAGTAGCTCAATGCTTAGACCAGATGCAAAACTACTAGAGCTTTGGAACACCTCAGTGAGTCAATTTCTAAAATGTAAATTTTAAAGATCTTGATTTAGTGGGCAGCCATGTCTACTCACAGCAAGAAGTGTTAGGTTTGATTCCCAGATGGAGTGATTCGGGTCCTTTCTGAGAGGAGCTGGCATGTTTGCCTCTGTGTTTTCATGGGAATTAGGTCCCCCGTTTTCCTCCCACGGTTCAAATGCAAGCATGCGAGGTTCGAGAACTGGGCTTGTAATTGGAAGGTTGCCGGTTTGCTTCCTAGAACAGACACTACTAAAGTTCCCTTGAGCAAGGCACCCGACCCCTAACTGCTCCCCAAGTGCCGTGGCTAGAGCTGCCCACCGGTAGTGCCCCCTAGTGTACACTAGTGTGTATATGTGTTTTACTGCACGCATTGGGTTAAATGCGGAGGAAAATTTCCACCAGGTGAAAAAGCAGCAGTAAACTTTCCGATTGCTAGTCCAATACCATAACCAGTTCACTTCCATACAACATGCTAAGTTCTTCCACTGTGGTCCTACGGCATATTACTGACCAGTGTAATTCCAAAAGAGAATGCCCAGGTGCAGTAGTAGGTCCAAGATTGAGGTGCTTCAGTGATTTGCACAGCATCTTTAAGACCTCACTCACTCCGGTCCTGTCAGGCACTGACAGTTGTGCTGGCTACATGGTGCTCAGCCTGGTAGTGGAGCTGAGATCCTGCTGCCACCTGGAGTTTTTGAATACTTTATCACATTACACCTTTAAAGGTCAGACACAGTGGTAGTTCTGTGGATAAATTACAGGACTAGTAACTTTAAGGTTGCTGGTTCAAGCCCCACATTTGCCAAATTGCCTTAACCGTCAATTGATTGTAGACCATCTCAATTGTAAGTCGTTTTGGATAAAGGCTGAATGCTGAAAATGTAAATGTAGGAGGAGCAAGGAGCTGTACCTAATAAAGTGACCATTAAGTGTAAAATGTTCACTCACAACGGTGTGACACTTTCCGCGACAAATGGTCTCACTACTCTATACTGTCAGAAGAAGGTACTAGATTGTTCTGATTCGATTTCTGTATGTGTGAAAATTCTGCACTAAAAATACCAAGTAAAGTAAGAAGAGACTCATTAGAGTCAGAGGTCAATACATATGGATTTTTTAGGTTGTCAAAAGACGTGAGAAAATCATTTAGAGCAGTGGTTCTCAACCAGGATTCCCCAGGGAGCCTAGATGAGGGTCCTGTTGCAATTATTTGAGAAGAGTAAAAAAGAATCATTCTGTATGTGCATTGCAGTCAGCATGGCTCCATATGTACATTTCCAAAGCAACTTAATTGATAGTTACAGTATACAGTATGACCTATAGAGGGTTAAGGGCCTCTCTCAATGGCCCAACAGTGGCAACCTGTCAATGTTGGGATTTGAACCAGGGATCTTCTGATTACTAGTCCAGTAGCTTAACCGCTTAAAGGCTACCTGTGAGAAATCACTGCCCATGGCGGTTACTCTGGATATTAGCTGGCAATAATAATAACGTGACTTTTTATATCAATGTTGGATCATATATCATATTAAGCATTGAGTCATGGATATTGCCAATATTTTACATATTTTTACACATCCGAGCACCAGTCTGTTTTCTCCTTTTCTTTCATAAAACTGATCACGGTGAACACGACTGTACATCCTCCTGACACTCAAGCAAAGTCTTCTTCTCCTGATTTTCCTTAATGTGTACACTCCTATAACATACTACATGTAACACATATGGACCAGAATACCTGAATAAAATGGAAAACCATATCACGTATCTCAGCTTTGTACAGCTTTATCAGATTTAGCACTGTCACAACCCTCCTTCTTGCTGCGAGGAGGCGGTGCTACCCACTGAGCCTCAGTAACATTCTTTAAAACTCTATTTATTAGACATTTTAAAATGAATTGTCATCGGTGATCTACATAGTCATCTTCCTTTGTGATGCATTTTTCCCATCGTTATACCATTTTTTTTGCCATCAGCAGAAAATGTTTTTCGGTTGAGTGTGCAACCACTGATGCACCGCTGCTTTCACATCATCATTATCATTATAATAAAATGAAAATCTTACCTTAAAGCTTGTTTGAGAGTCCAAAAAGGTGGAAATCAGATGGTCCTAATTGCAGACCACAAGCTCTCTCAAACATGACCAATTACTTGTTCTCCCACCCTCACCATTTTGGAACTTTTTGAAGATCCCTTATATAATCATGTATTTGGATAAAGTAAATCAGGGTCAATGGATTCTTCAAGGTACAAACACTAAAAACGTAGACTTATAACTTTTGCTTTATGCCTTAATTACTGCTCTCCATTTAGGTCTCTTTATCTAAGGGTACAACAATGTACCCACCTCAGCAACAAGTGCTTGCACCTCATCAACCAAAAGCTCAAAATCTACAGTTTATATTAACAAAACAGTATTGAAGCAGTAAATAAAGTAACAATATTAAAAGTGTACATATGTGTCTTTGCAGATTTTATTTACAGTGTCACCATGAGTTCTGTGGCTTTGTTTTCCTTTTTTTTGAAGACAGGAAAGGCAAGTGAGCGTCATCAGCTGGTGCAGATGCTGTTAATGGTGATGATGGCAGGGTCGACGAGGCCCATCTCTTCATGCTCGTTGACACAGAGCTGGTAGCCGCAGCCCCGCTGGCGCCGCAGAGGCGTCACCTTGGCGTCCGGCTTGGGCCGCGGTGGCAGCAGGAAGCCCACGCTGCCGGCTATCAGCATGTGCCAGATGCTGTGGATGTAAAAATAGTTCTCCTCCGTCTCCACGAAAGCGTAGAGCGCGATGGCCGACGTCGCGATAGTGGTGCCCGGGAGCAGGAAAAAGATCCAGCGCTTCCACGTGGGAGGGTAGCAGCGGCGGCGGCGAATGGTGCGCACGGTCTAAAAAGACACAACAGGGAGTCGTTGAGGTGAGGTGAGACATTCAATCAAGAATGGAATAGCTCTTTGTTAAATTGTGTAATACATATGGAAATAAATGTTTGCACAGATATGAGATTTATTTGATGTTTGGATGCTCAGAGTTGCTGTATCCTGGCAATTGATGTGCCAAATATGGAATTAATAACGGAAATAAGTACCTGTCACTGGATTATTTTAATGACAGTAATAAGATACATGACATCGTTAACAATGATAATGTGAAATAAGCAAACATTATGGTGCAGTAACGATTAAACAGCCTTTAGATAGACAGACACACAGAAAGACTGGCAGACAGGCACAAATACAGGCAGATATAGCCAGCCAGATAGACAGATTGATAGGATATGTAGATAGACAGAACAGATATATGGAGATAGACAGACACACATAGATACACATACAGACAAACGGAGACCAACTATGTGTGTTCCTGAAACTGCACAGTTTATTTAAAATTCTAAAATTTTGAGCTGTAAAAAAAAACCTCCATTAAAACCAAGTTTTTTTTAAATAATCTGCTGGTGGAAAATCACAGCAACTTTCTTAATTTGAAAATGAAGACATCTACATGTCACAGTAAGGAAACACTTGAATGGACAAAGTGGCACAGCCAAAGCAAATACTTCAAACCTTCCTCCCATCTACACACACAATCCAAAATGCCTCTCAGGCTGGTGATAACAATGATCATTACACGCCAGCAACAATTTCAGAAATCAAAAATGTAGCACAATATGAAAAAAAAGGTTACGCAGTTAAAAAAAAAAGCAGTTTCGGCCCAATCGAGCTCAGCACAGAGCCACTAAAATTTAGATCATTTAGATCATTTACAGCAATGGAATTATAAAATGAATCATTTTTTTAAAAGAGGTTTTATTTTTTATTTCAAAAGCTTTAAGGACAAAAGATTTTCAGGTTTAGGCCCAAAAACACCTCTATGAAGTAAGATTATAATTAAATCATGTGCTTGTTGAGGAATGGGTGCATTATACATTATAGATAAATCGGGGATACAAAAAATTCAAATCTAATATCAGTATTAGAATATACTATTATATTATTATTATTAATAAAAAACTACAAAATCATTAAAAATAACACTAGAATGATATAGACTATCATTTAAACTCAATTTATTTACATTTAATTTAACCCAGGGCTTTCCAGTGCAACCCAGTGAGACACATTTCTGCACTTACATGAATTATGTGAAAATTTAATGGAAATGTTGTTGACTTTTACTGTGCTTAATGTAAATTGCTCTCTTATGCTCAGATACACATTCTCTACTATTCTCTCTCTCTCTCTCTCACACACACACACACACACACACACACACACACACACACACACACACACACACAAACAAA
>JAYDZG010000022.1:10358188-10371358 GCA_034509265.1 Microcambeva bendego
ATTATTATTATTATTATTATTAATAATAATAATAATAATAATAATAATAATAATAATAATAATAATAATAATAATTAATTATGCAGCAATGTATAAAATTTGGATATACAAACAGATACACTGATATGAACTTTACCTGTTTAATGATGGATTTGAGTCTGGCCATAGCAATTACCGTGACCCACACAGACATGAGTGAGCCAAGAAAATCACAGAATTGAAGGACATCGTACTCCATAATGCAGAAGACCACAATGCCGGGCTGATCACAGGCATGATAAAACTACAGTGAAAGAGAAATAGTATTATTTTTTTGTGACTATGACATGTCCATGATTGGAATGATTTCTTCCAATCTGGACAGGAACCTTGTGTGTGTTTCACAATCTGTTAAGAATTTTGCACACAGTTGCAGTGTGTAAGTAATCAGGCGTGTCTTCTTCAGATGAAAAGACAAATTGATCGTTGATGATTTTACTAGAAGTAAAAGAATGAGATTATTATATAAAAATATATTTTCCACACTTTTAGCTAGCTATTTTTGAACAAACTAATCTAGGTCTCTTAGGTTTGAACATTTAAGCATAATCTGGTCCATCCATTTGGGTAAAATGGAAAATTACTTGATTGATTAAAAAATGATTAAAAATAGAAGCATCATTTCTACACTACATGGATGGAGCTCTGGCATTAGATCTGTGAACGACTTTGTTCCAATGTTATGTTGTAAATTTTCAGTGGTAAATAAATTAGGAACAAATATCTAATATAAACCAAAAAGCATATAATCTAGAAACTTTGAGAAGGAATTAAGTTATCACCACTATACACATCTTCCATCAATCACATTTATGTATCACATTTTCCCCCAACAGTCATTCCTGCAAAGATCACTTACCAAGGACAAGGTTACAAAACAAGTTGTAAAAACAGTTGTTTTATTGTACACTAGAGAGTTATGTCAAACAGTGCATCTTCAGAAAGCACTTACAGTAGAGAAGAACATAGTGAAGATATAGACTGAGGCCTCCAGCAGGTAATGGCTGCGGATGGCGATGGCCACAGGTGGCACGAACATAAGGTTACTTAAACAGAGTAGCAGAGTTGATAATAGCTGAAATCCATATGAATAAGCTTCTGTGTTGTCTGTGCAACCCCAGCCATCCCAACCTGTAAAACACAAACATGCAAATATTGAATAAAGACCAGGATAAAGCAGTGATAAAACATTAAAATAAAGTTATTTTACCTATCTGCCTACCTTTATGAGGGTATAATACAAATACCTTTATTGAAATTGTAACAATATATACAACAGTCCAATTGGGGATTTTTTAAGGTGCAGTATTATAAATAATAATAAAGAGAGCAAAAAATGTGATGTTATGACATAATCAGCCCAGTGAAATGTGCAAAGTAACACTGCTACATTTAGATACGAGGTGCAAGGTACAGTATAGGATACAGTATAGACTGGCATTCACAATGCCATTAACCATTAGCAACTCGGAGTCTTTAAAAATGAGTGAATGTTAATTATATTAAGTGTATATTCCTCTTCATTCACATACTTTATTTACCAACGTTTCATAAAAAAATGTACATTGTATGCTGTTGAGCTTCAATAAGGTTTTATTTGAAAAAGTGCAATATACATTTTTAATTAAGTATTTGATTATAATAAATTTAAATGAAATATATTAGTTGATGCCAGGCCCATACACAAAGACAATCCATGTACATATATTTTAATATAGAAAATGCATCGATCATGCATAACATTGTGGGCACCTTCCTTATACTGTGTTGCTCCCCTTTTTGCTGCTGTATACTACCATATAAAAAGAATCCTATATGTGTATTCAGTAAATGTACATGCACACGTTTTATGGGTATTTTATATATGTTATGAACTTCTACATGTGCATTATGTATTAATAATCAGCTGTGGCCTGTTGGTTAGAGAACTGGGCTTGTTATTAGAAGGTTGCTGGTTCGATTCTTAGAGCCAACAGGTAGGACTGAAGTACCCTTGAGCAAGGCACACAACCTCTAACTGCTTTCCAGGTGTCATAACTAGGGCTGCCCACTACTTCAGGCACGTGTGCCCATTGCCACCCAATGTTCACTAGTGTGTATATGTGTGTTTTACTGCAGGGATTGGGTTAAAATGGGGGGACAGATTCCACTCCACAGTGGTGAAAAGATAATTTTAAATTCAGCCTACCGGTATGTCATTTATCATATTTCTTTGTGGGCGGCATTGTGGTTCAGTGGGTAGGACTCATAGCAAGAGGGTTCAATCCCCAAGCAGGAAAATCTGTGTCCTGCCTGTGTTGAGTTTGCATGTTCTCCACATGTCTGACTGCATGTTTTTGCAATGTGGGAGGAAACCCAGTCAGGCTAATTAGAGGCTCTAAATTGTCACATGGATATCTTGCTACTAGGATGTACAAGCCAGTGCATCGTATTACTGGTCCCAAGCCAGGATAAATTGGAGGGTTGGGTCAGGAAGTGCATCTGGTGTAAAACTCATGTCAAATCAATAAATTAAATAATTTATTAAATAATATTTTTAGCAATGGGGCCCACATATGATTTATACCTGAGTTTATGTATTCCCTCTTTAATAGTGTGAAATGAATTTTACAGGAAAGGCTTTAATCTCTAGTTATAGAAGAGTGTAGTACAAAATGATCCCAGAGGTGTTTGTTCACATGCTGATGTGTTGCTCAGCAAACAAGCCAAACAGACCTGCCCAAAAATACATGAAAATATACCCAGTACCTCCCTTCCAAAACAAGAGTAAAGCAGACACTTCATTCACAGCACTGTTTAAACAGGTTCATAAATATAGATTGAATACACAAAACCCACAAATTCTAATGCAAGTTTGACAACGGTTGCCGAATTAGTACAACACCCCCACCAAAAAAAAAAGAAAGAAAAAAACTTCCACCCTTGTTTAATACTAACTCAGTTGAGGACTAATTAAATGTTAAAAGAAACAATCAGTTGGCACTTGAAAAGAAAGGCTGTGTTTGCGTGTCAGGAATCAAAGCATGTCTTCTTAAGATTAAAAGATAAATCTTTCGTTGCCAGATGTTTGCCTGCAAATATCCTGCAGCTTTTACACAAGCGACAGCAGCGATGATGAAACGAAATCTGGAGGGAAAGAAAACGCGAGGCACAAGAGCGCGCTTAATTGGGAGGTAAACGAGAGGCATTCATTTGCATATTTGCTGCATTATTGCTTGTCCTGTAATTAAGGAATGGGTTGATTGGTGAGCGTTTATTCGCGGGGTGATGAATGACATGCATGTGCCTCAGTTTAACTTAACCTGCCAATTAGCGCTGATTGGTGATCAAGTGTCAAGATGGTTGATTGTGTGGAAATGTAGGAAGTATTTAATTGATTATGTGGAAATTTGGAAATATTTGAGTGATTGTAATCGCATTGATCTCTAAACTGATAAAATGAGAAGCAATATGTTGTGATAAAACAGAGAAAATATGTGATTCATATGAGTGATCTGGGCGGCGTGGTGGCTTAGTGGGTAGCACTGTCGCCTCACAGCAAGAAGGTCCTGAGTTCAATCCCAGGGTGGGACGATCTAGGTCCTTTCTGTGTGGAGTTCTCCCTATGTCCGCGTGGGTTTCCTCCAGGTACTCCGATTTCCTCCCACAGTCCAAAGACATGCCACCAGTCTTTAATCCCTTATTCTAATCAGGGTCATGTAGGGGTGTTGGAGCCTTCAACGGGCGCAAGGCACATGGTGACACCCTGGACGGGGCACCAGTCCATCGCAGGTACCTACAGGACAATTCAGTGTCTCCAATAAATTTGGTGGCATGTCTTTGGACTGCCAGAGGAAACCCACATGGACACAGGGAGAACATGCAAACTTCACAAAGAAAGGACCTAGTTCGCCTCACCCTGGGATCGAGCCCTGGACCTTCTCACTGTGAGGCGACAGTGCTACCCACTAAGCCACCATGCCACCGTAAATTATAAGTAATAATTATTACTAATAAATCAGACATATCAGGGTAAGGCTGTTAACAGCAATGAAACAGTGTATCGGATAGTCATAGCCAAGTGGGTAGAGCTTTGGAATATCAATGAGAAGATTGTCAGTCTTTGCTATGTAGACACTGTTGGGCCCCTGAGCAAGGCCATCAACCATTAACTGCTCCAAGGACACCGTACAATGACTGGCCCTGTGCTCTGACTTTAGAAAGGATATCATATGTGACTTCTTCTATAGGGGATGCAAAGCAATATGTTGTGATAAAACTGAGAAAATATGTAATTATTTACTTTGGTGATAATTGTTGGAATGTTTTGGTGATCATGTAAACAGAATAGTGTGATATTAAAACCGATAAAGCTGTTAACAGCAACGGACCAGTGTTGGGAAGATTCTCAGATCAATTATATCGTTGTTTGCCTTACGCCAAATTCACACTGCACGATTGTCTAAGTCGTCAAGTCTCCAAACAGTTCTAAATACACAAATGGGTCTCTTGTAATCGGGAGTCTTCCGAGTGGGTGGAGCTTTCAGATTACATGGCTGAAGGGCAGTTGGGGGCTTTCACACTACACAATCCATCACCAATCATCTGGAATCACAGGGGAGTTTTTATGGTCTAGCAGACTATAGGTGTGTCTAAAATGGTGCCCTGTTTGCTATATAGCTCACTATTTAGGTTTTAGCTATTTTGTTGTGTACGAAAACCTAGAGCAACATTTTCAGCGCACTCAAATAATCCTATAATGCACTGCAAAAAATAGTGTACAACCAATGTTCACTGGCCTGTCGTGGATACCCATAATGCATTGTGTTGTTTGGCTGGAAGACAAAGCTGTTACAAATTTAAGTAGCAGATTTATTGAAGTGTTTATTGTAAGCACATAAGACAAATTCAGAATTAATTAGGAGATTTTGTTGCTCATAACAGATTTGATAGCGTACAGGGCAGATGTTTATGTGACGGAATCAGTAATAAACAAACCCACAAAAGGTAGTGTTCGAACTCGTTCACTACCCTCTTTAATTAAGTCCCCTATATAAGTGTACTACATAGTGATCAATGTTGGTAATAGGGAGCCATTTCATACACAGGATTTTTGAGAAAAAATGAGAAGTGTCAAGGGGCTTGATGATACCATGTCCAAAACCACACGTCAACATGTAGAGAATGATCAAAGAGTGTGCTGAGGTTTTGTGTTTTGTACAGAACTAAAAGGATTGAAGTACTATAAACTGTGTGTGCTGATGTATTCTGATACATTACAACTACATTACGACGCTCTCCCCCCACCCTGCGTTTCACCTCAGTGCGTATTTTGTGTTCTCAATGGTTGTTTGACGCCTCACTCATTGATACTCAGACGACTAAGATAGAGATATTATTTTTTAAATTCTGATTTCAGTCCCATATCGCTCAACAGTGGTCTCCTGGACGAGGTCAAATATGTCACTTTAGCTTTTACACACATTAGAAGCTGCTAATAGACAGGTGACACTGGTCAGTCAAATGAGCTTCATAACCAGATGGGTAGTGTCATTGCATAACCCTTGACTCTGATAAATGGAGAACATTGGGGTGACCAAGTGTTTAAAGTTTGTTAGTATGGTAAGAGTTGCTTATAAAATGATCACTGAATGTGAATCGTTCTAAAGGTTTGAGATTACCTGCTTTGCACTCGCAGGCAGCATACAGGTAGTTATTGGTCCGAAGAAGCTTGCACTGGCCATAAGTACCACAGTCATTGATGCATGGGGTCAGATAGGACCGAAGATACACTTCTGCTGTTACGTTGCATGCCTCGAACCTGCAAAAGATACCAATTGTTTGGTACGGCCTAAAGTTAACTTCACATTTAAATAAATAAAAAATAAGTGAAACTAAATACAGTCCCTTGTTTAGACATAGATCAGCAGAGAAATAACTCATCAATATCTCACTGGGCAAGCACTCAATTGATCTTGTGAAGAATTATTAATACCATAAGAAAAATATGGTGGAACACAGAAGTTGCTAAACTCAGATTATAAGATCTCTCAGACACGAAGTACATAGAGATGTACAAAATCAAACAACATTCAAAGCCAAGCTTTAACCTAAAAGGTTATGTCTGGGTACTGATGTGTGCACTGATACAAGTTCACAAAAAATAATCTGAGCTATAGATTTCCCACTTAAAATTGTGTTTGTTTGCTTATTAAAATTTAAACGTCATGTTTTACACCTTGGTTACATTCATGACAGACACACGGTAGATATTCATTACACAAGTTCCATCAGTTCACAAGTGTAATGTCCAACACAGTCGTGGACAATTTTGTATCTCTAATTCACTTCACTTGCAAGTTTGTGGACCATGGGAGGAAACCTACCAGAGTAACCTTCTTATTTCATAAGTATTTCATATGTGTCCATAGGACCCTATAATGCCTTTAAAGTATAAACAATTGAGGCGTCATTGTTGGAATTATTTAAAGTAAACTAACAACTAGCAACATATTAACTCCATACTACCTCTAATGTACTCAAGTGTAAATTAGTTTAACCTACCCATGCTCTGTTGAACGTAGTGACCGGAGGCTGAGGTACCACGTGCCAGTTTGGGGATACGGGATTCGCAGTTTTGTAACATTCGTCGTGGTGTTCACAGACAAAAGGAACCCCGAGACAGACTCTGTAAAAGAAGCCCAGGACAGTTTGTGAGCAATAAACAATAGACAGGTGCTAGTTTTTCCTAAATGGCAAGGGATGGTGACAAACAGTGGTGGTCAGTACCCAGAATTTTGGGGAAAGACTTCAAGCGGATATCATTTTTTTCATACATCAGCTTTTAATACTTTATTGCAAGCTATCCATGATTTTCTTGGATTACTCAAGTCCTTTTCTTGCATTTTTGTAAGGAAGCATACACTATGCTTTTGATATTTCTCCATGATGAGTGGCACGACAACCAGAAAGTGTTTATTCATTCACTCATTGTCTGTCTTTTTTCTTCTTCTTCAGACTCATCAGATCTAAACTCAGCTCTGGCAACATGCAGGGGCGAAAATGCAAACACTCTCATTTATTCATTGATTTTCACAGGACAAAGCACACTGGATGTTAAGCTTCTCTTACCAGATTCGCATTTTATGGAGGAGTTGTCTCGAAGGGCCAGTGGCATTCCATGATGCAGGCAGCCAAATACAGTAATGTTTTCTCCTTTCGTCGAGGTCTGTAGACAAAAATATCAACAACAACACAAAAAAACATTTGTTAAATAGTACATATTTAAATAATATACACACTGGCACAATTAATGGACCGCCATTTGAATTAATATTCCTGTAAATGCATAGAAGGGAAAAAAGGGCACAAGTGGTTATTATATTTAGCATAATAATTATTGAAATCCGAGAAACACATGGACATTCCTCGAGACGGGAGAGTGGGAGTAATCAGGGGTACATGCCATGTTCTAGTGTATGCCCTTTGAGTGTCTGTAGCCATTTGAAAATAGAGATGTTCATCCGTGTATCTCCCTCGGTGCATGAATTATAGAAGAGGCTTGGCACAGATGTGAATTCAGCTCAGACAAGGAAGAGAGACAGAATAAATTAGCACAGCTGAAGCAGACAGACAGACAGAGGGCTAACAAAAAGTGTTATGTTCTTTTTTATCTAATCAGTGTTCTTGGTCAAAGGTTGTGAGGCATAACGGTGTCTGGATGTAATGTAGAACAGGCTTTGAATACTCAAGTTGGTCCTGTTATCACTGCCACCTTAATCGAACACCCCGAAAAACATCACCTTAGTCTGCTAACTTCCAAAAAACTTCCCAGTCTGTGAACTGGTGAAGAATAATGATCATGGAAGGTAGAGGTAAAGAAGGTGGGTTAATTCAGTAATACACTCATTCACTCAGACATTAAGGAGTAATATAGTGATGTCTGTGGTGGCCTGTTTAGAGCTTATTTCCATCTTGTGCACAATAATTTGGGTAACTGTGGAGCTTTTGCAACCCTGACCAGAAAACATCTGCATTAACTCATGTTCCATTTTCCTCTCACTTGTGGTGGACTTATTTTAGCTGATTTTCTGGCTAGTTTTTCTACAAGCACAGAAGGTGTTATTAGCATTTTAATTATTTACAATTCAGTATTGAGACAGGTGGCTCCATGGCTCTGTGAGTATGAATGATTGTATGCATGAGTATATACAGTAAATGAGAGAATAATTTTGTGTATGTATATATATATATATATCACATTTTACAACAATATATATATATATAATATATATATATATATAAATCACATTTTACAACACACTACAACAGCAGGACCCGAGGGTACATATGGAGCTGTTGTTTCAGTTTACATTGTAATTCTTAAATAGCAAATTCAAAGTGTCTGAAAAGTGTGTGTGTGTGTGTGTGTGTGTGTGTGTGTGTGTGTGTGTGTGTGTAGTATATATGTATATGTATGTGCCTGTAAGTGTTTTGGTATGTCATGGAAAAAAATAAGAGCCCACATCAAAATTATATATATATTTTTAAATTGTTTCAGCAGTATTGTTTTATTATATAAACTAGAATACCAATTATTCTGCTTACAAAATATGTGGTACTGAGAAATTCTTCTTCCCCCAGTGCGGCCCTAGTTTGTATGTATGGTAAAAGTTTGGGGGTTTTGTCTTGATCTACACACAGAGAAACCACTATTTCAAGTAAAGTCACACGAGATTTATATGGGAAATGATGGGTCACCAGATGTAGTTTGAATAACAATGAAGTAAGAAGTAGGTTTGTTTATTTAAATGTACATTGATGTATGTTTAGGTTAACATATTACATTTTGTAATTAAAATAAAATACGCGCTTCACCCACCCACCATACTCTTAAATAATTACTTAGCGTACAGGGCTATATATATATAAACTTATATATATACTTATATTATAGGTGTATTATGGCGTTTAAGTTCAACCGTGAAAGTATTGGAGGTCAATTATATTTCAATAACTTGCAACTTTCAAAGCAATACTATTGTCCTTGAATGCATAACTATTATACAAATTGGCATTTCTCACATTTTACCACTAAACATATATTTATTTGGATGCTCCATGTATCTCTAAAACATGAAAACTATGCCAATCATATGTGTTGACTGGCCCAGGACCAGATCCCAATCATGGAAGATTTTTGACGTTAGGTCGTTAAAACAATTATTATACAGATGTAATAAAACATTCTGGCCTTTTTCCAGCAGTTTATTACCTGGTCCAAATTCTTTTATAGTGTCCGACAGTGTCGTTTTGTACCTAAAGTGGAATGAATGGGTTGACATCACTTCCGAATATAGCTTGCTCTCACTTTTCAGAACCTTTTAGTTGCAAATGAATGAATAATACATAATTCATTATTAAATTGACAAGTCCTTCACAGCTCATGAGAGAACTATCAAATGAGCGCAACGACAGACATGGTGCTGATCTCCCATTTATCATCGTACCTGAAGAAATCCAGATTCATTAGGGTTTGGACATTTATATCCGCCTTTTCAGATCGTGTTTCTGAACGAAGGCTTGCATCAGAAGATTCTACACCCAATGCAATTAGGCTAGAATATAGTGATGAGCCAAAACTTTACGACCACCACTCCATGTACATATGAGTTCCTATTTCTTGTTCATGGACTTCAGGAATGGATTGCAGTACAATGTTATGATGGTAAGACAAATGTTGAAAGCAGCAGATGTGGGCAGCATAAAGACCGGAGAGACTTTTTTTTTGCACCCCTCTCCTTTATCTCCTGAGTTTTTAGCATTTCCATTTATCGCATAGCATTGTGCTTCCTCTCTACTGATGCTGACCCCCATCCTGATTGTGGAGAGCGAGGCTGATGCACATCCCTTCCGACGTGTGCTTGCATTAGGCGAGTTCATATGCTGATCTTTGTGTACAGAGAGCTACAACCTGATCAGCGTATTTTCCATGATCTCTGTGCAGATGTGTGCTAGCATGCTAGGTACGTGCAAACCTCTATTTTTACTGACTTTTAAGGGCAAGAGCAGAATTACTGTCATTTTTTATTTTTAATTCTCATAGGGATGGGTAGCTAGCGCAGTTTAGACAGGACAGGTGTAATATTGTCGAACTTCTTAGTGAAGGTCAGAATCCGAGCAGCTGCATTTTGGATTTGCAGTGGCCGGAGGGATTTAGCAGGAAGCCTATATAAAAGCGAATTGTAATTATCAAGCCGTGAGGTGACCAGAGCATGAACCAAAGTCTCAGTAGTGTCTTGAGACAGCAGAGAATGTAGACGTGATCTACTGCGTAGGTGAAATAATCCATGTCTCAATGCACCATGGTTAAACTAGCTTTGTGAAACAAATATTTTAAAGTAATACAAAGTACAACATTTCATTTCTGCTAAACTGCTGTTTATATAGGATAGTATATAGTTATATAATTGTAACAGATTTTTCATGCGGTGATGTGCCAATGTTTGGCAGATGTGTCCACCTTGATTGAGAGCCCCGTTGGGGTTTCCATAATGCATGGAAGCACACAGTTAGTTTTTGCTGTACCATTAAAGAAGACTGTTTGTTTATTTCTTTACATACACAATTAGGACGCTCGTTTTGTTGTACTGTATGTATAATGAAAAATAAAGACAGTCTGATTTATTCTATTCTATTCAATTTACAAGATGAGAGAAGTCATTACAGGTGATTTATTTACAATTCCCATGTACAACATACAACGAACCAAGACGGGTAACAGGATGACGATGTTGCACCTCATTTTACATACATAACAATAGCTTGGCTTTATCATATCCATGCATATGCTAGACTGGCCTGTCTGTGGTTCAGATCTATCTGAAGAGATAAATCAGACAACGGCAACAACAGACCAGCTGTCAACCCAGTCAAGTCTTGCATCAAGCAAGAATGGGCAAAAATTACCAACCCTCAACCATTAACGTCTTCAGATCAAAAATAGCTTTTTACATCAGTTAAATACAGTTCAGACTCTTGTCTCATTGCTTTTTACATTTGCATTGTTTGTCCCAACCGTTCCCTTAAATGGGGTTTGTCCATACTGTCTGTGGTCCCAAATGTGAGCATGAAACATTTATTTAAAAACGGTGTTGGACATTTGACATTTCTGCTCATAACACATATCGGGACCCTCTGTTGAAACATTGTTTGCATTTCCACTCATCCATAGTATGTTAAGCAAGCTTTATGAGATTCGAATTTGGGAAATATCACAGACCAGTCAGCTGCCAGATGTATATTTACTTTGAACTGATGTACATTTTATTATATTAAATAATATGTATTGAGAAAAGCATGCCAGTTGTTTCTTCTTGAATTAATACATTTTACACACTAGGAGCTAGGATAGGGCTATTGTGTGAGATGATGATTTGTCTTTGCAGCCATTTCAAATCAGACTATCTATTGCAACACATTTTATTATAATTCTAAAAATAATAAAGGATTTAGTGTTTTTTACTGGGGGAGAGGCTAAGTGTATAGCACCGTTGCCTCATGACTATAAGGTTCTGGTCCTGTCGGATTCCTTTATATATGGAGTTTGCTTTTTCTCGTTGTGTCAATGTGGGTTTCCTCCAGAAAACATTATTGCCCTATTGGTGACTGGTGGCCCATCCAGGGTGCTTCTGTGGTTCTTGCACCCATTTAACATCCCCATAATCGTAGTTAGGGTTAGGGTACTTGACTAGTAATCATTATGTTGCTATTTAAGCCCCACTGTAAATTGCCACTGTTGCAATTAACCCTCAATTGGTCAAATTGTATTCAATAGTAATGGTCTTTCAATTATGTACGTTTATTAAAGTCTATCTAGGCTTGTTTCTAACATATTGAACTCAGTGGACAATATAACATTATGTAACGTTTATTAACATCATGAATCAATTTTTTATTAATATGTCTGTCTTAAGCGAGGCAAAATCACTAAATTATATACTAGTGCACTTAGTAATGTGTCTGCACGGTAATTCAAACCTATTTATAAATAATGTCTCGTTTATTTTTTAGCCGGCCGGCTGGGTTGAGCTCGCTGCCCACACATGAAGAGTTGTCGACATACAAACAAAATATGAGAATTCAGTACACTGTAAAAATCAGCATTACCTTGAATAAATGTTTTTGCCAAATATACTGTAGAATTACACTGATTGAGAAGAGCTATGAAGATCTGATAAAGAGCAAATTATTGGGGTACAGGCGCACATTCTGGCCATAAACACACTGGCCTATTCTTCATAACCCTGGCAGTACTGTTGCCTGCTGAGTTACCCGCAGGGATCCCCCATTATGCTAATTACTCAGAGATTACTCACTGCTCAGCACCAAACAGATTATGCAGCCCGGCAGGACTGCTATATCAAAATCACACTACATTTCAGCGTGATAAACTGAAGTTCAGAGATTTATGCACCCATGTAATCGTGAGCAATATTAGTAACGGTATACCTAATCTGGGCTAAAGAAGTATTAGCCTTCCTTGTTAATAAATAAAATAGTAAGCACTAGGTAATCGACTGGCCTGCCAAGTGCTCTGACGTCTTACGATTTTGACACATTTGGGATGGATTGGAATGCTGACTAATCAAACAATTGATCAAACAATCAAACAAATGGTTTAGCTAATGAAAACCTAAATATTAACAGTCTATTATAAAATAGGCACTGTTTACTCTGTTTTTGTCTGGATACAATGAGAACAATCTGGCAACCTTCCAGTTAATTCAGCATCTTGGGTATTAAAGACGTATTTGTATTTTGGGTATTGTCTGGTATTTTTGGGTACTTCAGGATCCACCATGACCTTGCAGATAATTAAATACATGAATGTTGTTCAAAAATCTGTTAATATGAAACATTTGAATCTCTTTGCTCTCATATTCTTTTTTCACTAATGAGTTTTGAAATCTTAGGCAGATAACATTTTACCAGAGGCGCCTCGTCCAACTGCTTGAATACAACATGCTTCCTCTTTACTAATGCCAACCCCCAGCTTTGATTGAGGAGAATAAAGCTAAATCGCAGACACACATGGAGAGACACACTTTGGTCAATGTATTCTTTCTCGTCTGTGCATAAAATCAGACAAGA
>JAYDZG010000022.1:10417564-10429964 GCA_034509265.1 Microcambeva bendego
TTAGTTGGAGACACTGAATTGCCCTGTAGGTACCTGCGCTGGACTTGCACGTTGAAGAGCTGGGATCAGAATGTTATTTATTTATTATTTCATGTTTCTTATTGCAATTTCTCTGCCGCTTGCACCATCTGACATTCTCCTGGCAAATGCTGCCATTCTAGTCAAATGTCTGAGATTTAAACTCGAGAGCTCTACCTCTCCGCTATGGTGGGGATTCTAACATTTTAATGTTGAACTGCTCTGTCCACCCTGGTCATGTGCATTTCCTCCCAAGATTTCAGTTCAATTAAAAAGCAAAGAACAGGTTGGTTCATGTGAAAACACACAATTTAATTAACACCACTGCCTGCACCTATTTTTAGTATTTTTTATATTTATTTTAATGCACCAGATAGTTACATCAGTTCAGTGCATAAATCAAGACCAAATAGATGTGATTTATGAATGACAACACCAGAACCACCATGGAACAAGCAAACACTTAATCGCCACATTTTTATAGGGTATATATAGAGGTGAAAAAGTACTAAACTATTGTGTTCAAGCAAAACTACTCTTACTTTGATAAATTTTTTGATAAGTACGAGTAACATTTAATTCTTTTTTTGGTGGGGTGTACCTCCTGGGTAATGCAAAGAGGGCAAATTGATATAAAACTTTTTTTAATTAAAATATAACAGAATGTTGTCAAACAGGGAATCTAGTGTTGCAAGATTGGGTGGTTTTCCACCAAATTGGGCCCATTTAGTTGGAAATTGGCAAGGTGCTTGCCTGCTTTGGCAGGTGGACAAAATTTGGGGTTTGTTTGCAATCATTTTGGTAGCTTAAAATATAAATAAAAAACTATTGCTTTCTAAAACTTCTGAAATCTAAAAACAGCTACTATCTCTCACCACATCTAACCCATTATCAAAAGTTTGATTGACAGGTTATATTCTTTTTAGTTCCATACCCATCAATATAGTGATTTCATATGTTGGATGGCAACGGCACAGGCTATACTTTTTTGGACTCTTTCTAGACATGCAAGCAAAATTAATTTATCCTTTATAATTATTTTTACTGATGTGCACATTTTAAGATATTAACTTGTAGTTTATTGTGTTTTCAGTGGTTTTTAGTGGTTATTATTGTACCTGTTATTTAAAAAGTAGCAAATTTCAATTTTTAATTTAAAACACACTTTATCTAATTTTACATAAGTCAAATTACAGGTTATAAAATACACAAAAACTAACGTGAGTAAATATAATTTGCTACATGTATAACCACTTCTGGTTACACATTTTAATAATTTTACTAATACAATTGAAAAGACACATAACACTTGATGTATAAATGGTGTATTCTGTCCTAACAGATGAGTGGACCTGAGTATGGATAAGTTTGTTTTGTCTGTTTTAAACCATGTATCTGAATTTTAAAAATCCCATCCCTACCCAGAACTAAGTCTGCGGTTGTTTTCTATGTCTATTTATATCCTAACACAGAAAGCAGCACATTATGTAACTGAAAAAAATGACTTTTTACCACCAGTGTTCTGGAGCAGCAGTTGTTTATTTATTTATTTTTTTTAATTCTTTCATTCTGTCTTATCATAGACGTTCCACAAATCATTGACAGTTTTTCACTGAGGTCAGTCAGCTGTGTTATTACTACATAAGGTAGAGAACGAGTGGCTGATTTATCACTAAACCTGTCAACTTAATGCAGTACAACAATTACTCAGAGTGGCAATCACTGGCAGTCCAAAGTATTCCCGATATTAACATACTGGTCCAGCGGGAACTGACAAAGAATAAGGCAACAGGAAAATATGCTGTGAATTGTGCAATGTCTAATCGCCTTGGTGGTTTATATCTTATAATTAGTAAGAAAAAAGTAAGAGAGGGTTTCCTGCACGTATATAAATCACCATGGGTGTCTTAAAAAATCATAACATGCCATTTCTAACGTTATGTGCCTAGTATTGAAAAATTGTAAATTATAGTAGTTTACTGAATTAAATCCAGTTTGCTCTTCCAGGATGTACTTTGTACAGTTTGATGGGTAGCCAATAGGAGGTAGACAGCAAACCCTCACTCTTAAATGGCTTGGGGTCAGATGCGTATGCAGAGAATGTCCAGTTGTGAATCGTCCAGGGTGTATTCCTGTGTAAATTTATTCATGATTTGGGTATACAAACATAGTGTTATGGATTTAACGTAACAGCCAAGTAAAATCTGTCAGGTCTGTCAGGTCCATTATGGCCCTGTTAGAAATCAAATGATAACCAAACATTCATAATATTAGATTCCAAACCCCCTTAAATTGTTTTACTCATCCAGCCAAGAACAGAATATGAAAGGTAGCACATTAAAGTCCCTCATATATCATCCTGCATTGCGTCATATAGTTTATTCTTAACCCAATGCTCACATGTTTCTTGAATGCCGGTATGTACTCATTAAATAAAGTGCTACAAATTATCATTAATCTATTTCCTTACAGACTTGCTATATGGATTCTGTGATTATGTGTAGTCACATTCATTTGCATGCTTTCAGTGGTCGTTAGTATGCATATTCCTGTAGCTTTTATTTTCCTCAGAAGCACTGACATGTTGTAAGGTGTCCAAACTGACTCATATTTATTTTATTAGGGCCTATTTTGTGGAACAGCTCTACTGGCAGGTGCAAACGCGCTGTGTATTTGCGGAGTCACTCGTCCTTCATTATCTCTCATGTTATCATGGTCTAATTTGCTCTCAGCTTGATTAGTGGACTCATTGATTTTGTTTCATGCTATACAGCAATCACTTATCCTGCCAGGCCACCAGGCCTAAAATTATCACGCTGTGCATTCTCTGCTTCCATTAAAGTATGCAAAGTGAATATGTGCCTTACATATATATTCAATCAATTTTAACATAGTTTTAACGGGTCTGAGGAGTGTGTATTTACCAGACACACGCTCCTTTTGACCAGTCCACCAACTAGACACAGAGAGACTAACACTGATCACAACTTTCCTCTATGTCTGTACAGATGTTTCAGGCTACTTACCAGGGCATACGGCCCTTTCGCTGTCCCCCTCCAGCACGCATGGTACAGGTATATCATACATGCAATATGATGGCATTGTTTTTATTTTTAAACTAACTGTTATTTTGCAATTAATGTTGGTCAGGTAGGGTGTCCGGCACAAAAACATGCCAAATCAATACATGTAATGTATGTGTTAGACTAAACACAAACTAAACACAGAGAAACAAAAGCATGAAGCAAAGTGTCACATCTGTAGAACGACCCCCCTTCTGAAAAAGGTGAAAGTTTAACACATCCAGGACTGGAGCAGTGCAGACCAACTGGTGCCAACCGGTGGAAATACTAAGTGTGTGTGTGTGTGTGTGTGTGTGTGTGTTTGTGTGTGTGTATGTGTATGTGTGTGTGTTTTGCTCATTCAGAATCTCTGCACTGATGTGCTTGCAGATCCCATTTGGCTGCTTTTTTATTTTATTTAATCAAGAGATACAATTAATATTGAGCATAACTCAATATTGAGTTCCGCTTATTGTCCCATCCCAACATAACAGTCCCAGTTTCTTATGAGGCCCTTTATAATAAGTAACGGCTCACCTCTGCCATAAAGGGAACAATAAACTGAGAATATTGCGTTGCGGCTTTAAATGCTGTAAAAAGAATTTGAGGGAGGTGGGAGAGACGATTAATCAAGGAGCAGAGAATGGAGGGAATAAAACAGAGACATAGTTGGGAGGAGTTTCAGTTTCGGCCGCTGAGTCCTTTTCTCTCACACTCAAGTTATTTTATAAGAGGACAATCAGATGTGAAGCGTGTAGAGCTTTGCTCACAGCGAGGCTGGGTGCAAATTGCCTCTTTGCGCGGCGCTCGGCTTGAGCGATGAGGTGAGAAGCACTCTCTGTAAATTACTGGCAAATTTGAAAACCATCAAATCCATTCTGAAACCTTCCACACGGATCTAAGTGTTCACCAAAAAATCTCTGCCAGTGGTGTCGTAGAGGGAAAAAATCCACACACATTCCCACTCGGTATTGTAGTGCTTGAAAAAGGTTTGCCAAAGTAATCCCTTGCCCATATGCTTTAATCAGCTACTGTTGAGTGGCGGTTCATCTGAGGGATCAAAGTTCACGGCCATTCAGATTAAGCTGGCCCTTTTTGGCCTTCATGCATTGAATTTCCACACTATTCCTTAAATCATTTAATTATTATATGTACTATAGAGCAATTTGCAAACCCCATCCAATCTTTTTTGAGGTGCATTGTTTTTAAACAATTCAGTACTTTTCTCAGGCATTTCTTGGCAAACTGAAGATCCTCTGACCTTTCAAGAATGCTACTTTTTTAACAGAGCAAGATTACAACCACCAGTTTGTCCAATTTGTCTTCCGTTGCAGGAGTACACCTGATTGCATGATTGCACTAACATGCGCACAGCCCTCCTCTTCTCGTCAACGCACTTTTTGCACAGGCACCTCTCCCGCTAATCAGGGTCCTTGAACAACATATGAAGACTCCTCCTACATATTGCCTAGTCGTTCAGCCCTTTTAGCAGACATGGTTAACATGGTCAAATGGGCAGCCTTTGCCTGGTCGTTAGAGAACTGGGCTTGTGATCGGAAGTTTGCCGGTTCGATTCTTGGACCCGACAGGTCAAGATTGAAGTGCCCTCGAGCAAGGCACCCAACCCCTAATGGCTTCTGTTGCTAGCTCTTTACAATAAACAGACAATGCACAGATCATTTACATGCTAAATAAAATGGATATATAGAAAAAATAGCATACGATAAATACTTTGTAGACTTAATCAATTTAGAAAGTGTTCATGTGTGGGTGGCTCAAACAACTTTGAGTCTATCGGATTTAGTGTGGCTGTTCTGTAGCACCCTTCAATAGGAAAGAGATTAAAATGTTTATGTTCAGGGTGTGAGAAATCTGTGATTATTTTCTCTGCCTCATTCGTGAAGGGTGGAACTTAGAACTATCGTTCCTACACCTACCCTAATCCCAAGGCTGGAAAAATGCTGCTTTATTGGTTTGTTTTTAGTTTTGCACAGCTTCAGTGAGCATCAAACTCTTACAAATCCCAGTCCACGATTTCTTTTTTATTATTCCAACAGAGTTGGCTGTTTGTTTGATATACTACTAGCATGCAGAAGCACATTCACATTAGAAGCAGGATAGTGAAACGAAACTGGATTGGATAATAAGGAAAGAAAAGCAAACATAAAAAACACCAAAAGGAAAAAAAAGCATATTGGAGAAGGAAACCCATCTGTTGTTTGCAAATGACTGCATATATGAAGTAGGCACAGCTGGTGCTGCAGGAAGAAAACAGAGTTGCTTTCAACCCTCCAAAGCTTTACTGCTAATACATGTATAATTTTATCATCATGGTTCGTCGTTTTTTGCAGAAACCTTGATTTGGCTGATCAGATTTAAGCAGAGGAACAGAACAAGCAAAAGTAATTACAATAGAGGAACGAATTGTTATTCTCATTTTATATACTCCAGTGCACATGTTCACTTCAAATTTAGACACATAATGTCTCTGGATTTTGTACTTATCACAGTTGTATACATCAGCATAAACAATAATATAAAATAATGCCACAAATAAATAATATCAGAACTTTGTTGCAAAGCTTTAACAGAAGTTTTGAAATGTATTTTTTTTACCAGTTACTCTTGGCAAACCATATTTAATTTATAAAATTAGGAGTTACTCTAATTAGCTCAAAATTTTAATGGCTGCATACATTATTATTAAATATTTTATTTAAAATTTTATGTTTATTAATTTGGAAACACATTTTGAAATTGGTCAGTGTGCCATGGTAGCTCAGTGTTTAAGGTACAGGACGAGTCAAGGTTGCAGGTTCCATTCCTATTCTGGGATCCTGAGCAGGAACCTTAATCCTCCGTTACTTGCATGGTATTGTTTAAGCATCCTGCATGTGGGTATATTTTCATTTTTGCTTGTTTGAGACTTCAGTACCCAGGTGTGATCCACTCTGTTACAATGCCAAACAGATTGGAGGAGGTTTAATGCTACTTATGCGGGTCAGCACCATGGCTTTTGTATGTATGGTGTGGATAAAGAAATGACTGAGCGACTGTTGTTCCTGCTATTTCAGGTCATCTTGCAATGTAGTACTTGCAAGACTGTTGGCTTCTATGTAAACTTCCCATCAATAATTTGGAATCAAATTTAGTATCTGGTCAGCGGGCAGTGGTCGTCTTGTATTGTATTGTGTCATGATGAAAGTTATTTGGGTAAAAGTTGCTGTAAATGTAAAAACAACTGTAGACATATTGTGTAGCAAACTGCTCCAAGATGATTTGTATTTAATTTATACTGATAAATAATTTATTTACATGTGTGCAGTTTATGAATAGACATGTCTACCCCATGTATATGTTTAAAGAATGCAATATGGGTTACTGAGTAAATTCAGTAACCAAATTAAAATGAACTTAATATACTTTTCTTCTTACTGTATGTCCCTTGTTATAAGCTACCCTGGAATAAGACCAGAACGCATGTAGCTGTCATTTTGCATAATATAATTTATGCACCACCTGGACACAACTCTTAATGCAGAAAACAGCAGAAGCTCATATATTACTCTTCTCCCAGAGGTCCTTAAACATTTGCACCACTCCTGCTGATGCTGCATTCTGTTAAGAAAATATTTGTAACTAAATAAAGTGTAAGGCCGGCGACACTTAAGCGGGATTATGTGTCATAATACTTGTTTATAACTAAAATGTCTTTCAGCAGTATTTATCACTGCTGATCATACATGTACTCAAATGAGGAGCATTCAAATATCTTTTAAGGCTTTTTTGAAAATCAGTCCACTTCAGATCATAGAACAGACCCTTTGGTTAGAGTCTGGCTGAAGTCCTTCCAAAGAATCATTCTGTAGTTTACAATATCAGATGTTATGTTGCTACCTTGAAAGTGTCTTCCGTTTCATGCAAGCGAGCAATGGCAATCAACAACTCACGTCAAAAAAGTAACTCAACAAACAAATTCCTCATTATCTCTATGATCTCTCCCTCATACCTATGAAACTACAGCATTATGTCCCTCTATTACTTTCCTTTTGTTGGTGTATAACTTCACCTTATGCTTCAGTAGTGAGGCGTGGTACAATGCCATACAGATGGGATTTTTGCAACTCATGCTGATGTCCAGAGCCTTGGTATTTAATATGTGCTTTGTATTTGTTTATACATCCTTGTCCCAGAAGCATGATGGAATGTATTATGATATGCAGCAAACACACTAGGTTATTCTTTAGAAAATATTATTTCTATATATTTTTTAACAATTATAAACAGAGCAAGGTTTTGTAATGTATCTTAAACACTGGACCTTCTGCTTTTCTTGTGATCATCCAGGGTCCTAATTCAGTGTGTGTTCTACTGATCCATTCTTTCACACGCACACATTGGTGTATTTGCATTTGAGGTAGGCCACACTCGACCACTTCTGCGCAGGCACCCTGGGCAACCAGAGTCCTTACACAGCCTCACTACCTACAGCCCCTCATTTCTAACCCTAGCAGACTGAAGGGCTATTGTGTTTGCTTCAGACATTAGCCAATTATATCTGAAGGTGCCCTGTTAACTAGTGGTAGATCCCAGACTCAAACCTGGGAGATCAGAATCTCAGAGCTGGTATGCTAGCAACTTAGCACACCACACCACATTCTCTTCACATAATCTGGGTGTTTTATTTAAATTGTATTTTGGTAACCATAGTAACCTTGGTGTTGACTTGTAGCTCGCACATTAATAAAGCTAACCCATTAATCATGTCATTAAATTCACCACAGTGTCCACACAGTTATTTTTTGTCACGAGTCTCTTTGTGTCATACATTGATCGAGGTCCTTGTCACCACTTCGCCCAGTCCTCCGTTCATTCAGCTACACCATTCACTCAGATCATCTTGCAATCTTTTTCACGAGACAGTGTAAGTGTATTAAGTGTTGTTGCCATGCAACCCAGTAGGTGAGATTCCTTTCCTGCAGCTTCCTTACCCGGAAACACCATTACGGTGTGTTCTGAACCGTACCCGGCTGATACCCCAAGGAACTACCAGTTTAGGTTATACCATCCACTGTCCGCCGACTCTATCTTCAATTTAACAACCACAGGCTCAACTTAATAGTATAGCGAGTACTGTGACTGCTTCTATCTTGCTGACGTGCTAGAAATGGAGACGAACCAACTTTAAACTTTAGCTTTTTCCTCCCTTATGCCCTTTGCTCTAATTGACCCTTGGTACACTGGGTGAACTCATATCTCCGAGCTTCTGACGGCTCCCAATTAGCCCAGTGATTCAGCAAGAAAGTGTGGCTAGGATCAGACAGACTGTCAGTGGACAGAGCTTTTGGTCGCTGCTGATCACTAATAGTATCTCCAGCTAGCGGAAATGCAGGGATAATGAGTGCTGCTGTGATTTTGCGCTAATTCTCTGTTGGCCTGCTGAACTGTTTCCACAGTTTAAAGTGTTGTTACACTGACCAGAATTAATGTAGTTTATACAAGTAATGCACCTAACCATGATGATGTTAAGGAAGAGTCACGTGGAGTGCTGCTTGATTCTATGTACCATGTGGTTATGTGTAAGACCTCACACTGGGACGTAAAGCTAGCGTCTGAGCGTTTGTGGCTTTCTGTGATCAGTTGAGGTGGTGGAAGCAAAGTTGGGAATTTGATTTCTTTTCTGTATTGTCTTTATCAAATACGAGCAAAATAGATGCAACGTATGGGTGTGTGGATTGAGTACAAATATTTTTTGTCATTGTGGTCACATGACAAGCAAGCTATATTAAGGTAGCAGTAAAGGTCCCTTTATTAAAACACCAAAGTGGTCAAATAGCCAGCATCAGGGGCTCCAAATTCCAAATTCACATGGCACAACTGGGTCTCTTGTAATCGAGAGTCTTTCAAGTCAGTGCGGCTTTCACATTATACACAATTATACTCACTATTGTGTATGTGTGTGTTTTACTGCACTGATCAGGTAAAAATGGGGAAGACAAATTTCACTGCACAGTATATATATATATATAAGAAATAAAGAAAATGAAAAGGTCAGGAATAATATAAAACACCCCCAACCAGACTAAGTACATGGCAGATGATTTTTAGAAGTATAAATGTTTTAAATGTGAGGAACAGTTTTTTAATTACTTTTTTCTGATTACTCTCTAGTTGTGCACAGCTTTGCTGCACAGCAAATAAGTCATGTTGGCAAACAATGAAAAACACATTTGGTTTAAAATGTTTATAAGCAACAATACCATTAGTTGTGGATCCATTAGGTAAAATATAATAGCAGTCGTAAGTGAATAATGTTTTCTAATTAGTGTAGGATTTTTCACAATATTAGTGGATGAACACAACTCTCATAAATGACTTCCATTTGCTGTTTTTTTTTCTTCCAATTGATTTTTCCTAGAGGAGAACAATACATATATTCCAGACAGCTGAGTTGAACTGCACAATGAAGTTATTAAGCGCTAATTTAGCCCCTGTGCTGACACATAATTATATAGCATATCCCTGGATACAAATTGCTTGACTATTGTAGTTTTTAGTAAAATCGAGTCATGGCTCTGACTGCTATGAAATGATAAAGAAATGAAAGTAAAAGTGCAGGTTTTATTGCATTTTTAAATTCATTTAACTGTTTTATATTTGTGTTATTTTAGCGTACATGTCCAGTCTCACCTTGACAGAGATTTTCCCTTCATCCTTTGGTAGGTGTGCAGCCAAAAACCAGTCTCCAGGGAGAGGACTGGTGACATTGAACACCCCTGTTGTACGGTTGGGCAGCGTCCATGTCAGTGTGACAGCAAAGGACCCCGGGACAATGGTGTCTCTTGGGAAATGAGTGTTCAAGGGGTTGATGACTGGTGGGGCTCCTGACCTAAAGTACCTGCCAAGCACAAAGAAAAATGGCATCTTTACACATCTATCCAGTGAAGGCAAGTTTTAAGTCAATTACGTTTTTATGGTATAACATAGAGACAACATAGTAAATACAAAATGTCACATGAATGTCAGATCATTTCATTTATTGAAGATAAAATAACAGCACCTAAGCTTAATGCTATAAACTCACTGGCAGATTTTTTTTTCTAAGATTCCAGTATTATTCCAGCAGATAAAAAATGTATGGCTGAATCAATTATGACAAGTTATCCAGGTCCTCCTAAGGCAAGGCAAAACTGCAAAGGTCAAAACTCAAATGTGGACAACAGAGCTGCTGTTTGCTGCCGCAAGTAGGGTGTTAGACATTGATTAGACTTCTCGTGGGTTTTACGACGCCCGTGTGTTTGTCTTGTCTTCTTTAGAAATCAAACAAGCAAGCACTGCATATTTAATATGGAATCAAGCAATGGTGTGAGAAACAGAGAGAGACTGAAGCAAGGAGTCTACTGGGAATCATAGTTACATCAGTTTGATTTTAGAAGATGCTCCAATTTCTCTGTGACTAATACTAAATAATGAATGAAGTCAGTTGTTAACAAATATTCCAACTCTTCTGATAGTGCACCGGGAAACGCCTGGGAATTTGAAGGGTAGAATAATGGAACAATGCTACTTCTAGGCTGAAATAGCAGCTTAATTGGAGGAAAAATTAACAACATGCAAGTCAAATCAAATGTATTAATTCTTTGATTTTAAATCATACAAAGGCTTAAAGTGAATATTGTACATCCCTGCACCACACAAACAAATCTTATCCACTTGTATCAGCAACATGTTTGATGTTATTTACATTTCATTAATATGCACTTACATTAAAACTTAAAAAACAGCTTGAATGAAGCGTATGTTTTTGTTTACTTATAAATTCTATGTATTCTGAGGCTGGGTGCCTCCTCGTAGGTACAACTGGAGCTGAGACTGGACTCACAAGCAAATCCATGGGTCAATACTCATGAAAACCCTCAATGCACATGATCAGAGACATACCTCAGCAGAAGGAGACTAACTGGGTAACTAAAATTGGGGGAAATGGGGAACATTTCCATGAATAAAATATAACAAAGAGTACCCTGTCTTGCTTTCAATTGGTATGAATTGATATATTGTCTATAATTGCATGCAGTGGTCTGTTGGGTACAACTTAATTAAATGTTGTTGTGTCTTCTGAATTGAATGCAATGTTCTTTTTCTTTACCTCAGCAGATGATTATTCTGCTTCGGAAACTGTTTATGAATGAGCTGAAAATGATGGTAAAACCACCCACTAAAAGTTGCAATGCAAATGTGATCGAATGATGAGCTACTCATGTGAATTCTGTCATTAATGAGCAGGTGTGTTATCTAGTTCACTTAGATTAACTTCACTTCGTACATATTTAACAATGCAAGTTAGTCTGAAAATGTAACTTGGGCTTTGTGTGGACATAAATAAGCAGATATTTTTAAGAAGACCTTGGAGTTTCTTACTTCATATGTCCACTGACACAATAAAAAATAAAAATAGCACTAATCATTTTCTGCATGTTTTCTTCATGGCTCAGTTGCTGCTCTCACTGTGGTTGGGAAGGCGATACTGAGAACGTTTTCAGATTGAAATTTTGACATAAAACAAGCTCTCATTATGACTGATTGATTCACTCTGCTGTTGCGTAGCAAAATGTGTGAATTACAGCCAATAAGAACTGAAAATATAAAATACTAATATTTATGATGGCTCACAGATTCGTGGCTCTGTTCCATTCGTTCATTTTAAATAGTCCTTTAATAGAATCGGATCGTTCGTGTACGACCCATCATTAGACTTTTGAGACTTGTGATTGGTAATATATAACGTGTCTGATGCTAAATGTGTCTGTTGATAAAGATTTGATTTTGCTATTTCCACAGTGCATCTAGAGTCTGACCTTTTCATCTAGCATTAGTGCCTGACCTTACAAATGCTTGTCTTGGATAAACAGGCTGAAGTCCCTTTAAGTCATATTCACTTTTTTTCAAAAGAGAGGGTTTAATGGTCTGAACAATATTTCAATCAGTGTCCTCATATTTTTTTGCCATATTTCTTTACAAGTTATATTGCAGTAAAGGGCAGGGCACACAGACACACATACATTTACATTTAGGGCAATTCAGTGTTTCCAATTAACCTGACTTTTTTAACTGGTGGAGAAAACTAGCGCTCCCAGGAGAAACAAAGGGGGAGAACATGCAAACTTCTCACAGAAAGGACCCCAACCTCCCTGTTTAGTGATCAAACCCAGGACATTATTGCTGTGAAGCAACAGTGTACAATTTTTTTAATTAAATTGAAAATCAATGCATTTGTTTTTAATAATTATTTTTTTTCATTAATTCAATACATTGTATAT
>JAYDZG010000022.1:10440627-10451884 GCA_034509265.1 Microcambeva bendego
TGTGTGTTTCACTGGACAGATTGGGTTAAAATGTGGAGGACAATTTCACTTCACAGTGATAAATAGTGTTCTGAGTAAAATAAAAAATAAAAAGGGATAACTTGGTGGCAGATGGGAAAAGACCAGGACCAATTCCCCATGGGAATCAAATTCAGGACCTTCTTGCAATGAGACAACAAATACCAACTGTGACCCCCTAAAATGAACCAGACATAGTCACAAACATCTGTTGAAATTCGCCAACATAGTTAAACAACTCTGATAAAAGACAGTTACCCAGGATGCCTTGCTCTAAAGCAAAGCTTTTACAGCTAGCAGAACCGATTTTGTTAGCTATTATTGTATCATAAACTATAATGCAGATTAGAGCTTCAGGGCAGTAAATGGAATGTCTAGAGGCTAGCTCTACGTGTCTGGGGAAAGGTCCCACGGAGCCTAGAAAGATGTCAGAAGAAACAAACACCGTCTTAAAAATCCAACAGCAGTTAGTGAATTCAAGTACACAAACACACTTGGGATGTTCACAACATCAACAGAATCTTAAAGTACAGGGGAAGAAATGTGACCTGGTTATTACAAAGTAAACTACAGCTATAGATTGCATTTTCTACCACAGCAATTGAATCATATATCAGTCAGAACGGGTGAGGCTAAGATTTTCTTTGTAAGCAGTATAGATTAAAGAAAATGGACTGGCTCTTGTGGGATGTATGTAGCATGATTACCCAAGTCGGAGGTATGTGTGTAAGCCACCCTTTAACAATCCAGCAGTTTTATTTCACTGACTTACATATGCTTATTTAGTAAAAAGAACGTTTGTAGAATACATCCCTAATGTGTTTGGAAGGGTTGAGATCAGAGCTCTGTACAGGTTGCTTGAGTTCTATAATTGAGCCAAACCATATTTTAAATAACTTGATTTGATCACATGGGTGATATAACAAGAACGGCCCCATTTAAAGCCCAAAAGTAAGATAAATAATACTGATTCCATAGATTTTTAGCATCGAGTGGGGCTGAAACTGCCAAAATTGATGAATATTAGGGGCAAACAAATAGTGTGTCACTATTAGTAAAATCTTAGGGTCTGTTTGAAATCCTAGTGAGCTACCTTGCTGTCGTATGGGCTACATAGGCAGCTGCCTTATTACGGATCAAAGAGTTTAAACTCATAATAGCTGACTAGGAATAGGATGAGGTGGTGCAAGCATGTCAACTAACATCTACCAAAGTTCACACAAAAAGGTTAAATTGTCACTGATGAGCACAAATAAATTACACTTGCCTGTTTATATAAATTTAAAACCCATAATGGATTATTGACATTTCAAAAGAACTTTTGTAACGTTTGTCGCATCCACCATATTTGAATTTGGGACTCTTCAGCACTAAAGAAGCATCAGATGTTCTCTCATTATCCAACCAAATATACCAGTTGAATTTAAGTTACCTTATTTAGCAGCATTTTAAGTAATCTAGGACAGTCTTAAACAGTCATATTTGAACAGAGTCTTTGTATAGTATATGATAACATTCTAAAGAGGAAAGCCAATGCTGATTATTATGCAATCCTTTTATATAATGAATTAAAATGCTTTATTGTGATGGGGTGTAATTGTGAGTTCTTTTTACTGTTTTAGCAGAGGTAATCTGGTTTAAAACTCTCCTAGTAATTCATGGTCAATGATAACATATATTTGAACAGTAATACATCAGTTACACTTAACAGAGGTTAATATAAACCTATTTTGCTTCTCGGAACTGAGTTTGCAAAATCGATGACTCTGTGGCCCCATTTTGTATTTTTCTTCTATTTAAAAAAATAGTAACAGTAATTCTCTAACCATTCTTCACACTGTACATGTGGAAATGCAGACATTTGTCATCTTCCAGACAGGTTCATTACAGCCAGTTCAGTTCTATTCCATCTCCCGGTTTTCTGGAGCTCGGGTCCATCATGGAATTTTGCCATTTACAAAGGATGCTAATATTTCTGAAGCTGGTTTTGTAAATGGGGTTTTTAATATTTGAAGCTGAAAAAGTAAGTAGGCAGTGGCTGTCTGCATGTCGAAGTAAACAGGAATAACTGTGGAGGGAATATAACACTCATTAAATGCAACAAATTAAGCCAAAACCCTGAACTTGCCAACCAGGAATATAGTGCCATGAACCAGGTATATAGTGCCACTGCCCTCTGATTAATTTTACATGTCAAATAAATTAGAAATTTTGGATTTAGTTATTAACTGCCTTATGGTGCTTCGTTACGTCCTTAGTCTTAATACATATGATAATGTATTCCAATAAACTTCAAAATATTTACATTTGCATTAGTCAAATATATGACAATTGCGAAAGAAAACATCACACTATAGTGTTTTATCTAGTCCCAACTAAGTGTCAAAGTGCTTACAGAGTTAGTTTTGTGACCGTGTCTGGGTGAGTACTGCTTATCTAAATGCCTAATCTATGTGTTTATTTTTTTAAGAAGCATACCAAGACCAATAGTTCACTAACTGTTGAGAGTCAGACTCTGTTTTGTCAAGGGGCTCACTTTGTTTTTTGCCTTTTTCTCAGTGTTTATGGTTGTTTTAGCATTTAGTTATGGCATCAAAGGAAGTAGTAAGAGAAAGAGGGGTATCTAGGTATTGCTGAAAGGTTAGACCTAATTAAGAAAGTGGAAAGCGGTGTTTCTGAGGAATGTGGTTCTGTATGAAATGACCACCCCCAGTAGTTCGGAACACCAATTTCATAATTATTTACAGCTTTTAATATTGTTTATAATATATCCATGCTTATCACTCCTGTGGACCTTAGTGATGTGTTCTTGTTTATTTATGAAAACCCACTTTACAAAGATTTACTAATGCCGAGTTTAAAATGTAAAAAAGCCTTTCCTCTTGTCTGAATCAAATTTCTGTGTCCGTGCAGTCAGCATCCCATTGCCCATTAGTTACCTAGTAACTTTGTATTACCACAATGCAACATTTTTTTAGCACAGGAGGACATTAACTCACAAGATATTTCAGAAATAAAATGACTCAAACACAGTGATGTGACCCACTACTACGGTAACTGCTTCTAACTCTAGCAATCTTGTCATCGTTGTTTGAAAAAAAAAATGCTTTTATTTGTTATCTATTTATTCACATTTACAATCCAATAACATGTATATGAGTGAGCTGAAGATCTTCCACCCAGATGATACTCCACAATCACAGCCTGACATTAAGCTCCGGAGGCAGGTCATCATGGCCAAAGCTCTGCCCAGACTTCAATTTGCCTTCTCACCTACTCATCCTCCTACTCCTTACCTCAAATCCCCAGGTTACATCCTTCAAAGTGAGACATGCATAGCCTTTCCGGGTAGAGCAAAAATTTAATCTGGTCTGCTGCTATTATTACCTGCATGTCTAACACCCAGGCGCTTGAATTAAAAGCGTGAAGAGTGAGAAAGAACCCCAACCACTTAAGATATTTCATAACCAGCTGAGGTGGAATTGTTGGTACATCACTGATTGTATTGTTTGTGGCTTTAGCCCTTTAAGAAACATCTGTAAAGGGAAGGGAAACAAGGGAATTTTCAATATGATAGTATTCAGTCTGCATACTAGTGATTGCTTGTTTTGGTGCATTTTAGTTTTTAAATTTTTAATTATGTAACAAACACCAATACCCAGAAATAACTGACAATATAACACAAAACAATATAGTATCACCATAAATAGTGTCACAATAAATGTACTTTACACCACCAACAAACTTTTATTATTATTTTGTTTATGCATTTTTCCCTGCCGATTTATCATGCCCAGTTTCCCAATGCTCTACAGGTCCTTTCTGTGTGTAGTTTGAGAAAGAAGCTTAGCCATGCTAACTTAATAAGTATGCATTTTTTTCAACCCACTTTGTAGAGTTACATGCAAATCAGCACTGTGTATGGAGAGACACACCCTGTGCTGGTGCCATCATTCAGCCTGCAGAGCTCATAATTGCAACAGTCATGAGACGCTATGTGGCTTTATTCCCTCTCTAACATGAAGAACAGGTCAATCATTGTTCATTTGGCTGCTTAGTCCAGTTGGCAGGCAGAGCTGAGATTCAAGGATATATCGCAACACTGGCATTCTGCGTGTGTTTTACTGCTGTGACACCTGATTGGCCAACAAACTAATATTTAACAATACTATTAGAGTGCCTTTATGTCTTATACATACATATACATGTGTGCAGTACAATCAGACTCTATTTTATTTAGCAAGCAGGTTTTCACACACAAGAAATTTGCTTAAAAAATTAATAGTAAAAAATAATAATTTTAGTTATGAATACGTTTGATGGCATTCGGGGAGAAAGCTCTTGGTGTCAGCTTCTTGCTTACAGGACCAACAGTGGCTGCATTGCAGAGACTGGATTTGAATCCTCAATCTTCTGATTGATAGCTCAAAGCTCTACCCACTAAGTCATCACTATCCTTAAATTATTAACCACTACAATCAAACAAATATCCACCAACAACCATTATCTGACCTAGCCAATATTCAATTACAAAATGCTACAAACAAGCAAATTTACACCTTAAAAGGTAAATTATAATTTAGCAAGCAAACAACTTCTTCTGCCATTAACGACACATACCATTTTTATTGTCAGAATTTAGCAGACACCTTTACCCAAAGTGACTTACAGTACAGTTGAGCAATGAGTGAATGGCCTTGCCCAACATCAGCAACCTAGCAGTGGTGAGGTTTGAACCATAATCCTTCTTATTACTAGTCCTCTACCCTAAACGCTAGGTTTTACCTTGCCCCATGTTAGCTTTTACTTCATAAAATTGCTTGTTTAGTAGAATCACATTTCCTGTACTATAACTCCACTTTGGAAGTATGGAAAATGCAGTTTCATACATTTGCACTGGGTTTGTCTTAATCCTTCTGCAAATGTACCTTATAGTATGCAACAGTGCAGGTTGTTAATGTCAGATTTTATGTTTTAAAATACTAAAGCTGACCTGACAATACACTAAATATCCTGAAAGACATTTTATGCACATTTTAACTGTGAGGATCAAAAATGTTCCCCTTGGATCTGTGTGGCACAAATCCTACCGGCTGAGCCTCTGTGTTTAGAAAGGTTTTTCATTGGAAGGTCTAGAATTAGCTGTTGTACAAGGCAACAACAGCAGGACAAGTGCTTGTTCCCTGGAAAATTGATCATTTGCCATTGGCATCCTTCCTGGTCTCTGTGCCACCTAATGAGGTGTCACCTGTCCCATGTAAAGGTTGAATTCTAACAGCGAAACCAAATGCCAAGTTTGGAAAGTGCTCTTTTCTGGTTGTGGCTCCGAATGTACCCTGTCAGTTAGAGGCAAAATGAGCATATAACCTGATTAGAACAAGGGCGCGAAGGTGTTCCTGAACAACTCAGAGACACTTTTATTTTATTATTATTATTCTTTTCCAAGAGTAATATACATTGGTTGCCTATAAACATATTGTCTAGAGTTAAATAAGTAAAAAAATCTCTATAACGTTATGACAAAAAGCTACTTTTTACTTTGGTATAAAGCTCCTCCAACAGTCGAAAGACGTGCAATTGAGGTGCAATATTAAAAACTGATGTGAACAAAGTGTGTAAAATGTGACATTTAAATCCAAATTAATTAATTAAATACAAAGGAAAAATAAATAATTTACATATTTAAATAATAAAATACACTATGGTGTTTTGTCCTGTCCAGATTCTAGGTGAATACCATCAGCATACCCAGTTTTTCCTGGATGGATGGGTAGGTGGATGGGTGGATGGATAGCGAGAGATGGATGGATGGATGGATGGCCCATTTAATTGATTTTTTGAATGAATGGATGGGTGGGTGGGTCTGTATGGATGGATGGATGGATGGATGGGTGGGTGGATGGATGGGTGGGTGGGTGGATGGATGGATGGATAGGTGGGTGGATGGATAGGTGGGTGGATGGATGAAGAGAAGGTTGGATTGATGAAGAGAAGGTTTGATTGATGAATGGACAGGCAAAGAGAGAAAAGGATGGTTGGATGGATGACTGACTGACTGACTGACTGACTGACTCACTGAATGAATGAATGAATGAATGAATGAATGAATGAATGAATGGCTGGCTATAGAAGGAGAGAGGGATGGAGTTGGATGGATGGTAAGTTTTTTTTAATGCAGCGATTGTGTGAAGATGGTAGAGTCATAATAAAAGAAAATGACACAAACAAAAAATAAAAACTTCAAAAGTACAACACTGAAGCTATTTGCTTGTGATTGTGCCTATACCAGACTAGATTTTATAGCTTTAGAGAACATTAACACACAAAAAGATCCCAGACATAAATGACTGTCACATGATTCTAACACTGTTTTATTTTGGTAGTCAGTGGTTCTCTGTCACAGTGTAATACTTTTGTTCTCAGCATGTCTGTTTGAGATTAAATAAAATACACACACAAGGTACAATGAAGCTGGGGTCAGAGCACAGAAGCAGCCATTACACAGCACCCCCTGAGGTTCAATAGGTTCAAGGGCCGTGTTTAAGAGTAAAACATAAAACCCTTGTAATGAAAAGGTTAGATTTTGTGATTTGTATAATCTCAATATGAGTATTATGCTTTTTGTGCATTAAAACCTCATCATCTTCTTTGCTTGAACAAGTCCATCTGTCGAAGAATATGCCAAGATAAAGAACAAGAGTTCTCACAAAACAGTTTACACCAAAGCTTTAGAGGAAGTCCAGAAACGGGAACACAACTAGAACAGTATAAATGGAGGTCCACAGTTCTGTTCTTTGGCCCTCTGCTAATATCCTGCTTTATATTATGTTTTTCAGTCCAGTAAAAACTATCATTTGTTTTGTTTTTTTCATCACTGTTCCGTGAAATTAGCCCTCCGTGCACATACACACTAGTGAACACTAGGGGGCAGTGAGCACACGTGTCCGGAGCGGCGGGCAGCCCTATCCACGGCACCCGGGAAGCAGTTAGAGGTTAGGTACCTTGCTCAAGGACAATTCAGTCATGACCTGTCAGCTCTGGGAATCGAACCTTCGGATCACAAGCCAAGTTTTCTGATCACCACCAGGCCATGGCTGTCTCTTTGATAATCTGAGCTTACTTTTCCATGAAACTTCCGGTTGGTAACCAACAGTTCTAACCATTAGGTTGCCACTGTTTCCAGTGCAAGATGTGAGATGGGGAACAATAGTTACCAAACAGCAGTTTTCACCCAAGCTAGGAAGGGCTGAAAGTGTGAAGCACCTAGAGCGGTATAAAGGGGGGGGGCACTTTTGCTAAAATATGGCTGTAACAATTCTTTGGCTGTAATCTTCATCTTTGATCTTTTGGTGGCTTCCGATTTATCCAGGCTTGGGACTGCCACTACAGTGCCCTGCGTTATGCATCCTTATGTCTAGGTACCCATAGGACAGTTCTAATGAACTGTAGGTGTGTCTAATGAACTAACTAACTGTCGGAGGAAACTCAAGCAGACACGAGGAGAACATGCAAACTCCACACAGAAAGGACCTGTATCACAAAGTGGTTTACACCTAAAGTTTAGAGGAAGTTACTACATGACTAGCATCTAGAACATCTGTTCTTTGTTCTTCTGCTACTGAACTGCTGTAAGAATACAGCTCCACCAACAACGTTAGCACCATTTGCTCACATACCTACTTCTCACATGTATGAATAGTTTTAAAAACTCACTTTACGTTTTTAAGCTTATGTTCTAGTTCCATTCTAATCAAAAAAACACCCCCTGACTGATTGCCCTCCCCGCATTCAGACAAAAAGCACATGCACTCTCAACTCCTCACTAGTTCTTGCTTCATAATGAATAGCAGTGAGTGGTGCAGAGTGCTTTTCTGATTCCCTGAACTTTTTAGGTCTTTGTTGCTAAAAGCATCAGCTTATGGGCTCTAAATATAAGAGGTTCGTGTTTGCCCTTGAGAATTCAGCTGAGCACATTCAAGGCAAGCTTTGTATAGTGCAGTGACTGATACATGTAGTCTCTGTATGTTTCAGTCTCAAACTTAAAGATGTCAAGCAGTTCAGATGAAGTGTCATCATTGTAAAAGTTTCCAAACTGATTGGATATTTGATCAAAGCTACAATAAAGGTCAGAAGTAAGGTGTAATGATGGTCATAGGTTAATAAATTAATTTACAGTGTCAGATTGACTGATGTCCCGGTGTAATCATGCGTTCACGTTCATATAACGCTTATCCCTTTTTCACTAGCGGCAGCCTAAATTAGCCAATATACCCTTCAGATCGTTGGACAAGGAGAAATGTAGAAATCAGAATCAGGAATTCTAAAAGAATTAGACAAAATAGAAACGCCACTATACAACCGGATCTCTTATAATCGGGAGTCTTTTAAGACGTTGTGGTTTTCACACTACATGATAGCGGATGAGGAGGAATCATAGATGAGCACGCTCTGTCATGAAAAAACACCATATCTGAAAATGCACATCAGCAATAACTAAACAATAACTGTTGGTCGCTAGTGTGCACATTAACAGCAAGTAAGAAAAAAATATTCTTAGTGGATTGTCTGTTTTGTAGTGCGTTAGAGGTTAATAAATGTTTTGCAGTGCAGTGTTGGTATTTTGGTTTGGTGTAGATGATAAGGTAATATAAAGTATACTGTGCCCGTGCTCTACACATTTAAAACCCCTCCCTCGAGTTTCCAATTACTCCATATCTTCTTACCAATTCTGATTACAACATTACATGAATATACGCACTTGGTACTGGGGCCATTCATAGCCTAGTGGTTAATGTACAGGACTAGCAATCCAAAGAATGCCGGTTCAAACCCCACCACTGCCAGGTTGGTGCTGTTGAGCCCTTGAGCAAGGCCCTTAACTCTACATTGCTCATACTGTATACTGTAACTACTGTAAGACGCTTTGGATAAAGGTGTCTGCTAAATGCTGAAAATGTAAATGGAACTGGTCCGCAGTGTAATATCCCTATGCTAGATTTTTTTCTCGAGTCTGTGATCACTCGGCTAGTCGCTCAGATCGAGTCATTGCATGATTCACTCATGGTAATCGAGAGCTGATTTTAGAGCTGATCGAGATGACATCTAGTGACCACCTGTCACAGAGCAAAAATCAGGGCAAAAAGTGAGTAATCTGAACTAGTCATAACTGTGTAAGGAGCCTATCTGAACCCTTAGCGCTCTATGGAACCCACACTTCAAGTGGGCAACTTCATACTTCTGAATTTATTTTCTTTTTTAAACTGTAACTAGTTATTGCATAAGGCAACATGAAATTTGTTTCCTGTAAAACTGGTCAGTTGCTCTAGTCTAGGGCCTGTCCTATACAGTCCCACCTAATGAGGCAGCCGCTACTCCATGTCAGAGTTTAATTTTGGTAACCCAAATGTCAGGATCAGAAAGTGTAACTCACACTTTTCGAGTTGTGGCTCACACCGTAACCCTGTCAGCTAAATACAAAACGAACACCCATCCTAAATTCTAATAAAGTCAGACAGGTATTTGAACAAACCTCCGCGTAATGTCTTGAGGTTAATATCAACAGAACTAGGTCTTTTATACTCTAAACATAATCATAGAATACAGAAGGATTCTAGATATTCTATCTCCTATTTATATCATTTAAATAATTTACTATGAATGTAATTTGATTGCATATTGTTTGAACCTGATATATTTTATGTTTAATTTATCAGTAAACATCCATTGCTGCAATTCAGGCCTCTAACATATTCCAAAATAATCATTACTATGGTTTGGTTGAGTTGCAATGGTCTACTAAATGCTAATAAAGTAAAACATAAAGTGAAAGTTTGTTAAAATTCCGGAATATCCTAGAATGGGCTTTTTGGCTTTAAACCAAGTGTGGCTTGGTGGTCTGGTGGTTAGAGAACTGGGCTTGTGAAGGTTGCTTTAATTCCCAGAGCCGACAGGTTACGACTGAAGTGCCTAATTTCTTACTGCTCCCCGGGTGCCATTGCTAGGGTTGCCCACCACTCCAGGCATGTGTGCTCACTGCCCCTTAGTTTTCACTAGTGTGCATATGTGTGTCTAACTACACGAATTGGGTTAAAATGCGGAGGACAAATTTCACTGCACAGTGATGAAAAGAGTATTCTAACTTTAAAAAATAATAAAATAAGTATGTCGACTTATGTAAATAAAATGATTTTATTTAAAAATATATATTTATTTTTTACTGTTTACTGAGAAGGTGACATAGTGGCTAATTTCTTTACAGCAATAAAGTCCTGGGTTTGATCCCTCGGTGGGGCTGCCCGAGGTCTTCGGTGTTTGTGTTCCTTGTGCCCAGTGAAAATCTGGGATAGACTCCAGCATCTCCCCTCAACCCTGATTGGAAAAGCAGTTAAGAAAGTTTTTACTGAGACTTCTTGTTGTATATCTTTGTTCAATTATCTACACCTCAGACCTCACCTCAGGTGAGTGAGTTAAATATTTCCAATTGCTATTGAGTGTACATTTTTCCATATTTTAACATAAATTATTAGTTGAGTGAACCTTTTTCCGAACACACAGTATCCCACAGTGCCCTTGATAAACATTTACCAGAATAATTACAGGACACGTTCAGGAAAGTCAGTTATCACCACTGCTGGCTGGTGAATTTCTATAAAGCTCAATTACAATAATTGGCCAGTTTTTCCTCTTTGAGATTTAAATAAAAGATTCATTCTTCAGTGATTATACCTTTTGACTTTAATGTAGATGTGAAATTGTGCAGTAAGCTTTTATAATGTGCAGGGCTGTAAATGGCATCTAGCATGTGGATACTTTAGTGGTTACTGTAGACACAATTTATCCTTTACGATTAGTATCTCATTTTATTTTTAATGGTATGCATTTACATGATTTGATTTTTGGATAATTCAATGTCAAAACGGAGGACATCTAATATGAGGAATTTATTGGTCCTTTCTGAGAGAGCGTATAGTCCAGATTTAGAACCATCTGATGCGCACATCTGTTTCATAATTATCTCACTATACATTTACATTTTTGGTATTTAGCAGATGCTCTTATCCAGACTTACTTACAGAAGTGCTACCACAGTAAACATTTCCCTACTGTAGTTTAAGTAAACAATGGTTAAAAAAATCTGCTGAAACCTTGATCGAACCAAAGTTTGTGTGTGTGTGTGTGTGTGTGCGTGCGTGCGTGCGTGCGTGCGTGCGTGCGTGCGTGCGTGCGTGCGTGCGTGCGT